>JARJLF010001493.1:0-74781 GCA_029378395.1 Mycena leptocephala
GAACTCCAGGTAATATCTACAGCTTCCCCAATTTGGTCAATGAAATGTCCGCTCTCGGTCAATATCATGGGCAGCGGTGATATCGATCACAGTACTGGAAGTGACACGGAGGACCCCAAACGTTGGGGTATCACGAGCAGCGGCAGGTCGCGCTCGACGGAATCCGAAGGCTCGCCGCCGCCCTTGCTCTTCTAGATCTGTGGTATCCTGGTGAGTGCGACCTAGACCAACCCGCACGATCATTAGCGTCGGCGCGATGTTCTAAGTGGTATTGTTATTCAACATAGGATTGGATCCGCGTCACGCACCATTATTTGCGTCACTGCTACACCGAATATCGGGATGGCTGGCTGTGGGAAATAAGAAACTGGGAAAGAGGGCATAGACTGAGTTACCGAAGTATCGCTCAAAGGGAAATGGCGATCACATAGAGGACGATGCTCAGACAGTAGATTGCGCCGGATTCCAAACTGCTCAGGTTGGATGCTTTGTTGAGGAGGTGTGAATGAGGGACGTACATGATGGCGATGGCGGTATTGTACCTGTGTACGTGCACTGACTCGAGTATGATACGAGCGTCGCGGCGGATCCACCAGATCCGACCCGCTAGAGATATGGGGTCAGAAGAACTGAGAGAAAAGGACTGAATTCACCTGTCAAACCCATTAGTACCATACTCGTTAGATAGTTATCGCAATAGGGACCGGGGTCGAGTTGGTGGGAGAAATAAACTCGTCTTCGCATGTAACCAAATAGCCCAGGACTAGGACGAATATATTAGATAAATTCAGTAAAGTTGACATTCATACCTGTAGTTGCAAACAACATGAGCATGGGAAGGAAACGATGCGATATTGCGTCCCCAGACGACGAAGCAGCGATAGATCTGATTCAGGATGAATGTATCACTCTTTTTTTGGATGCCGAAGACCTACAAAGAGGCCATCTGTGACGATACTGTGGGCATTTCATATGACGGAGAATTACCAGCAGCGGGTAGGTTTCACTTATTCGTGACCAGGAGAAAATCCTTGGCTACATAGAGCCGGTCATACAAGTTCGTGGGGCCAAGCGCTAGGGGAGCCGGCCACACCGCTCCCTCGATCGCGAGGCGGACGATCTGAGAACCCAAAACGCGATGTAAACATGAATAATGATCTGAAGCGTCGCCAGAATGGCCATTGCGGACGTGGCAAGTGCAAGGCTCTTGCGCCCGCTCCCGTCCAATGGTACAAAAAATGACCCGCGATGCACAAAAGGACAAGTAAGATGCCTGTGAGATAATATTGCAGCTTCCACAGTACCTCCAGGACCAGACTCACCGTAAAGCAAGAATTCCGCCTGGGCAGCGAAAGTCGTTAACTATTAGTTATGGCTTGGAGACGTAGGGGAGACGTACATATATCCCATAGGTTCGTGCTAGCGTAGAGTCCCAATGGCTTGCAAACATGTTGGGGTCGATGGTGTAGTTCATGGTGAAGAGCCGAATTGGCGCCCATCTAAAGCGCTGTCGAGTACGTATGTCAGACCTCACTGGTTTAACAATTTAACAATGTGATATTCATCTACGTATAAAATATACTTAGGTTTCAGCCGGGCATAGTGAAATTAAAGCCAATTGACGCCATGTGACGCCCTTGATGCCTGGGGCCGTCAATGGGGTGTCATTCGCAAAATTTTTCTCTACAAGCGGTTGGTGGACCGCTCCGCGGTCTTTCCGAAAGCTTAAAGCTGATTTCCGAAGTCTTGGGGCTGATGAGCCAAAAGCGGAGTTTAAAGGCTTCGGACGGACACATGTAATTTTATAAAGAGAGAGATTTTCGGGGGCGCGGCCATTATTTAAGCATTGTGTTAGGTCGCACTTCAATAATAAAGACCTTTGACATACATTTAACCCACAGAATGTACCAGTATGCCTGCAAAAACCTCAAGATTTCCCTCGGTGGGGGCGTCAAAGGGCGTCAATGAGGGCGTCAATGGGGCGGCAGTGGGGCGGCCGAGGGCCTCAAGGGGGGCGTCAGTGAGGCGTCAATATAATTGCGTAGGGGTGTCAATTGGCGAGTGGTGGCGGTAATGGTCAAAAATTCGTACTGAGCAAAAGCACCCTGCCCAAGTCGAGGGTTACACTAATCCAAGCCAGATGCAAGTTCAAACCTGTAGGATGAGCTCAAAATGCTTGCCCGATGCTGACTTCAACTTTGGTTCAAGTTCAACATTGAAGTATATAATTATGTCTCGAAGATCTTCCGTGGACTACGTGGTGATAAAAATCGGATTGGGCTGTGCCCGTAGGCAGCAGCAACTGTAATCAAGTACAGCCTATCAGAAAACACTGTGCGCTGATTAGCTGCTCAGCCTCATGGTGTGAAATCAAGCTGCGTGGAAGTCCCTGAGGTCGAGGAATGAGGACGACGAGAGAGTCAAAAGAATGGGGAAACACCACATGGAGATGGACACAAAGAGATACAAAGATTCGTTAAAGAACAGTTAATTGATTTAGGCACCGGGACCAGCTTCAACTCGCCGGTTCTCCTCACCCAACCTCGTAATACTTCTCACAGAACGTACGTACCGAATTGGTACTACCAATCTCATGTCGAAACGCCGCAGAGCTGTGGACGTGATGGGCCGGGATCATAGCATAGCGCTTCCTTAAGCGCGCGGGGTCGTGTGGGTCAATAAAATCGGTCCTGTCATCCTGATCGACCACTCAAATGAATCCCTCTAATCTGCGCAGTTAATCCGCACCCGGGGCGCGCGGACAACGTATTTATTCTGACCGTGCTGCATTCACGACGGGAGGTGTTGCTCATTGAAATCAGATGTCTCTCGAGATCCCGACTGAATGATGTCGGACCGTCCGATTAGGGAAATCTGGTTCGGTTTCGACAACAAATCGTCCAACATTTTGTCTACGAGCAACTGCCCACGTAAGAAATCATTATATTTCACCGCTCGACACTGGATGCCTATAGCCACTGCCTCACTGGTAATCCGTCCGCGACCCCATGACAATGGCCAGCTACACACCATTTCTCTATCGCACGCATATTCTTTCCTAACCACCACACTCAGATACTGTGATGAGTGGGTCTACGTCTACGACCAGCTCCCAAGGCCACGAGCCGAGGTAGCTCAATCTCTGAAGCATTTGAATGAGGCGCTTCAGGAGCTAATGATTCAAAGCCCTCGCATACCTGTATTGAAGCAACGCGAGTCCGACCGTGACATTTCCGTTGCTTTTTTTCTGAGGCAACGGGAGGCATCATGACAGTTACCGTTTCGGAAAAAGGCACCAGCGATTATGCTCTTTGGCTATTTCTGGCAGTGTAAACCGTCATTTTCCAACATGTAGACACTGAAAAATTGAGTTTGGGGACTTTTCAAACAGCACAACGAGGTAAATGCGGGTCGATGATGGGAAAACGGCAATGCGGGCACATAAAATACCAGACGCCAATCCGGTTGATCAGATGAATAACTTGAAGGACGACAAGGCCATCGATGATGGCTAGCCTGCCATGAGCGATATTAAACCCGCTGAGCTTGTTGACGATGGTGGCAAGATTCCACGTCGCGTTGCCAACAGTGTACCATTGGACCGTGTCAATTGTCGCATTACTGGGATTTCCCATGGCGGCACAGTTGCTCGAAAACGAGTTGCTATTCACTGTTGGATCCCAATTCTTGTTTTGCCACCCCGCCAGAGGGCCCTGCACTGATAAACCACCGACAAGAGGCAATGCTTCGGGAACGGCGCAAGCTCACAGAAAAGAAAGTGGTCAAATCAGCATCCAGCGTCAATCCTGCCATTCCGAAGAAGCTCTTCACTTTAGAATTCGTCTATGGGTTGGAGAGGAGGTTATCTACTTCATTCACAGCAGTAATGAATTGAGCGGAACAGTTGGCTGGTGTGGCTCTGCGGATGATGTCGTAGTAACCCCAGTTTATGGCGGCTTCAGTAACATGCAAGGCGTATGTGGAGCGGTGAGGTCCCTGGAATTTCAGCAAACTTGACATTGGTCATAAAGTGTGCTGAATCGGCGGCTGCTTGCTCGTTATTGAGCCAGCTGGATTATAAATTATGTCCAGAAATCCAAGTTTGTACACGAGAGAGCATACCGCAGCGACTCCGTCGTAAGTTTTGGACGGGGATAGATACGTCCCTGAGGAGACATATAAGCGAATAAATCCTATATTGACCTGTAACAAAGACACCATAGTACCTATGCTCCACCCAGTCTACTCGTTGCATTCGCTAAATATCTACGATCCCGGTATCAAGAAAAGGTAACCTATCCGTCACGCTCGTCTCTCCACCGCCCAGAACGTCCACCAGGCTTATAATGTCGAGAGTCGGCAAAATATCGCTAGTTCCAAGTAAAGCCAGTGTCGGTGAAATGGTCCAAAGGTTGTGCAAATTGCCCTCAAAATACTCCACATCACCGACACCATTGGACTTCCAGGCTGTTCTCTTCCGCGTCTTCGCGCTTGCTTTCATCCGTGAGCTCGTTGACATGCGGAAGTCTGTTGACCTGGGCTCTGAAATATTAATAGAGAATCCGTTGAGTGAGAAATGGATAGGAAATCCTGCAAGAGGAGCATGGCGGATAGAATAGTAGGCGAGCGGAACGAAAGAGAAAAAGCGAAAGAGGAAATGTGCTCGTCAAGTTCCCAGGACTCAAGCATCCACAATCTGACGCGTAGTGCGCTCAGGGTCTGCGTCCACATCCCCAGAATGGGGAGGTCAGTAAACGCAGGAGAACGGAAAGCGAGGGGAGAGGCCGAAGAATTGAGGATCGATGGAGTATTACTATGGCTTTCATTGACACGGAATAGGGTGAAGAATATTGTTCCTGTGCGCATCTGACGTGGTGGGCAAAACAGGAGGACGCAGGAGAATGAATGGCAGGGGTGAAATGAGGATGCGGGGGGGCGAAGCAATGTGTGTATGCGAAAGAGAGAATTGACAATGACCAGTAAGACATACATTCTTCGCTATGTCATGAGGGAAAGTCGTCTCGGAGAACTTCCCGGTATTGAGTGAATGCAAATGATACGAAGGGCGATCAACGCTGACGGCGACGACGACGGTGCGAAGATTGACGGCATAGTCCAGGTCGGCGGCGTCAAAGACGCAAGTGCACGGAAGGAAGGAAGAGGAGGCGTGGCTGTGTCGATCACCGGATCAATTACCGACCTCTCTTGCTCTCTACCTCCATCTTCTGTATTTAGGTCCGACCTGACCCCGTTCCGGACTCCCCCAGGTCGACTCTCTAGCTCTGTACACTCAACTATGAACCCACTGCACTCCCTTAGCTCGGGCTGTCGACGCGCTTCATCAATCTGTCGCTCTGAGTCACTGTATTCTATGGCGCGTCCAACGCGTAGAAACTCGGGGTATCTTAGATACCTCCTTTCCAGGCTCGTTCTGCACGAAATTGTGCAGCTGGATTCGGTTTGGTACCCGCGAGGGCCTGCTATCGGAGTTGGATGCCCAATTGACGGATACCTCGATGCGTTACCTTCTTCCATCGTCTCCCGCTTGTTGGAGTCGGTAATCAGTGTTCCCTTTCCTGGCAGGCTCATGATATCCGTCCTTTAAGCTGCCCCAAAGACGTCGATGTCCTTTTGCATGCAAACACAAACACGCGGACGTTCACTCCCTGCAGAAACTTAAGCGCGAGGCTGTTTCCTTCGAGAGGTACCCCCCCTCATTTGCAATTATTTTCCCCATTTCTTGCGTATGCCGCAGATGCTCAGAGATCCTGGGCGTCGCAACATAGCCAACGGAATCGGCCGGCGTAGATATCCTTCATTTCTGGTGCGTGTCCATATATGGTGCAGCTTTGGCAAACACTGATTTTGTGGCGATAACGTCTAGGTTGGGTGTTAGAGGACCGTACAAAGCATTCATTTACGGCGATTTCAAACCAAGAGGTAACCGTCGGTGTCAACCTGTCGGCCCAACGTTCCCGATGCCGCGCCGCATGTGTGATGTAGGTCTACTGCAGGGTTTTGCCCGTCCACTGTGAGTCGTTATGTCCGGCGACTATTCCCTCGACTTATGTGCCTGGAAGCACATCGAGGAGACGTTCTGTTCCAGTGGAGACGCGGCAGCCCCATGATTATTTGCCCTTTCGCGCGCTGCTGGTGCCCTCCCTGCCACGTTTTCGGTGCGTGCCAGCTTTCATTCATTGGTTCGACGATACTGATCCTTCCGCTCTGCGGTTTTAGCGGTATTTTTAATTGATCCGCAAATGCTGCTCTAGGCATCCTCCGGGTGCGCGTATTCAATTCTCGTGGGTTTTCTAATCCCCTGTATCACCTACGTCTAGGAACAATGTGCCCTTGGAAATATGCTATCCCTTGCTTTAATTCTGACGTTATTTGATCCGCTTTGAATTGATTGCCACTCGGACTTCAGCATTGTCGCCACTGCTGCACCTCAATCTTTAACATTCACTCTGGTATCTTTCGTCATGGTTATGCGTCTAGGGAATAAATGGGTGACTGTTGAAAGCCGTTTATTGGCCGGCTCAAAATCAGGCGTTCAGAAATGTAGGCATTGCTCCACCACCTCCAATCGCATCAACTTGTGCTGACTACACTAGTATGTTATTCTAAATGTATTCCAGGTCGCGAACGAGACCGTATCAATAAAGTAAGGGCGACATGGAAGAACACAGAACGGACGAGAATCACTTGGCGGTACCCTGAAACAAGAACTTCATTGGCTAAAACTCAGGCACCCGCGCCCATTGGCCGATATCGGGCTAAGATATTTTGCTGCGTCCGCCGATCGGCGCCGCGTCACCTGGTACTACCGCCGCGTCTCAACATCCGATCGCCGCGTCCTCACTGGTGACCGCCGCGTCTTCCATTTCCATCGCCGCGCCACTGCTGCTAACAATTCATTTGCTTACTTTTGTTCCCACAGGCAAGTCTTTTGTGCGCCCAATGTGCACAGCCAGTTCAACAACGTACAATATCTATGCCGCGGTTACCGTCGCTGTAAACAGTGGAGCCACCGCCATCGCCGCCCCCACCAAAAAGACCGCTCTCTAGACTTAGCTTATAAGGAAGGTACTTCTCCAAACTTTAATTTACCGAGTCCAACTTGTAGCGACGGGATAGCGTCTGGTATGAACTTGAATTCTAATCATCATCCATGTCTATTTATACCACCCGCGTCCAGAGGTCACAACCGACCCCACTGCTGGTGCCAAAGCCACCTTTTCAGCGTGTGAATCGTTCCCTCGAGGTCGGAGTCTGCACGGTGTCGCTTGTCGCTTTGCCGGAGGAATGTCTTCGAGTTTTTCACCATCGTCTTTTCTGCGACGAATGTTCCCTCGCGATTCTCCCAAGACTTGTTTCTCCTCGGTGCTTGGGGACATCTCGATCGCGATGGTAGGTCGTCTGTTTTCCCGTAGTGTGAGACGGTAAAAGGTCGGTGGTCGGAACGTGGGGTCGAATATCGTGTGAATGTCTGAGAATTTCAGAAGAGACTTACCAAACGCCTCCGAGTCCCAGTATTTTTTGTGACTCAACTGCTTCGGCTTTGTGGCAAGAAACATTGCCCGGCTCGCCTCGTTTGACTACCTGTGCTACTTTGATGTCCTCCTCAACGAGGTCATCAAAAGTATCGCCTTTCAAATTCAGCAGCTCTTCGAGCTCGTGCTGAAGAACCAAAAGCTGCAGCATGGCTCGGTCAACACCGATGACACGACGGCGCCGCTCTCGACTAGGGACAGACGCCAGGCGAAAATCTTGTAGTCTCTCCAGATGGCAGAGTTATCAAGAATCCTTCAATAGCCGCGGACTGATAGGAGGGCGAAGCAAAGAAGTTGGAAAACCCGCCACTGGTGAGGTTGAGGGCCTTTTCAGGCGAGAAGCCCTGTGTCGCCCCTACTGAGGTAACAAACGGGCACGACGCTGTGAACACAGAAAGGAATGTGTTGTCATTGCAGAGACTCGTAGCGTCGTGGTTTCCCCGCACACCACCCTGAATCGAAATAAATCAGACGCGGACTGAGGTAGGTACAGATAACGATTTGGGCCGACTTCTCTGGAAGAGAACACAACAGATATTCCTCGGGCTCCAAGAGCTATATAGTCGTTGCAGATTTTGCTGTAACCGCCGCCTCTCGGAGTCGAGCGACCTACCAGTGGCTCCGAATGTGACAACGGACAGTGATTGGATGGCCGCGTACGTACTTCACAAAGTGAGAGCTGGTGACGTGCCATGGCTGCCCGTTTGCAGCGTATTTTATTTTATTTTATTGGGTTTCGATCCTTTTTATTAAAGCAGCTGTTCTGAGGAAGTTCTGAGCTCAAATCTCAACAGGTTAACGGGGGGGAGCGCGTGTTCACGAACATAAGCAAACAGCTGTGATATGGGAAACACGTGGGATAATCGGTAATTTGCGGGTTTCCCTGCTTTTCTGGTGGTGCGTTTTATAATTGAGCGACCACCGACGACCGTAGATAGAGCATAGACCCATGATATGGCTACACACTCGCATTCTGAGCACAGAAATCGCAGCCAAGCGAACAAAAAAATGCAGGGTTAGTATATATGTTTTTCCGATTTTCGCAGTGAGTTCACTCTTATTCTACCTATTCGTTGTTCTCTGGGGATGTATAAACACTATACTGTGCACCTCGGTTAATATACCACATTCCCCCTTCATTTTCCAATATATTCACAAGAATTCCCCTAGTGGCGAAGTCAACACGGGTCCAGGCAAAACCCGCTGCTGGAAGAAACTGTTGAAAGACTCCCATCGGGTTGTGTCTGTCCGCCGAAGTTGGTCGCGTCCTCAGCAGGGTGGCATTCGGAGTAAAATGCACATGTCAACATCGTCGTGTTCTTTTGGTGAGGTGAAATTAGTTAACCGAAACTTGCATAAAAGGTTTTTGAACCACATGCCTTCGTGCTGTCCAAGTTCGCTGAAAGGATACCAAATAATTCATTAACGTGTAAAAGAAAAATGAATAGGAGGACGTACGATTTACAAATGCGCATCCTCCGGGAAGGCAGGTACATAAGTCAATGCACTCTGTTGGTAGTTGATAGGTGAGTCAGGCGAATACGATCAATGTTATTCCGAAAAACGAACCTTGAACAGTATCCGCGAGAGTAAAGGTGATGAAGTCGTCTCCGCGAATCGAAGCAGTCAGGTTCTGGAACTCGACGGTAATGCATGGGACCGCAGTCGGGGTACATTGGGGTGAAAACGCCACTGTGGCTGAGCTGCTGTTTGGGGTGGACGCGATTCCCACTGCGGCCCATGCACAACCGATCATGGTAGCCTGAAGACATGATTAGTCCAACAAGCAAGCAAATATGAGGATTTATGCACTACTAATACGAGGTCAACGATGCAAGGGTGAAATCTGCACATATTTATGGCTGATGTACTGGGGGGCAGGTGAATGTGAGTGAAGCGGGCGATAAATAAGAGGCGATAGATAGGTGACAGCAGTGTCTGAAGAAGATTCGAAAAACCCGCGTCAGGGACCGTCCCATCGCGACTCCCTGTCATGAGGTAAACTCGCTTGTGTCCAGGCCTTGACGAACGCTCGGCTGTAGTGGCGGAAATTTAATGTATATCGGCGGCGTATGGGTAATTAAACGGAAGAGGCGACTGTGATCTTGAAAAACGGGATGCGCGGTTCATGGAGCCGTAGTGGAGTCGTCGACTGAAAATTTATTTAACAGGGAAGCAGGTAGATGGCATGCTGTCAACGGGGTGCTCCTTGAGGTATATGATTGACAGCTTGCCAATGGGCTTGTGATAGCATTTTGAAGCTTGGTACGTGTCGTCTCACGCGCTGACACCGTATGGCGTCGTTTGGGGCGTCAATACTTTCAGATATACAATCCCAGCTACATAACTGCCAACCCACGTCTGTTCATCGCGAATAGTGCTGGCCAAGAACATGATGTGAAAAATTAAATTTTGAATAAATTCAAACAAATACAGATATGATACGGCTCTGGAGGCTCCAGCCGAATATGAATACAACAGGATATGGATATGGATATGATATGGATGCAATATGATACCGGCCTGGTGTATTCAAATATATTTGAGTACACAAAAGGATTGACTTCGGCTGCTGGCTGTCATCCGGCTGAAGGTCGGGGTATCAAAATCTATCAGCCAAGATCGAAAACTGACGTGGGTACTGACGGCAATCACCCCAGGCACAGAATTTGCTGCCGCAAGCCTGCCGCTCACATCAAAATTTCGTGGTGTTGATGTTGAACTTCTTGTCCACAACATATTCACTTCCAGGCACATTCAGCTCTGAAATATCCGAAGAAAGTGAAACATAAGATGTGTTGGGACATGCAGAATATAGTTCAGCACAGTTGGGTGGGTCTTCATCGCCCAACTGAATATATTTTAAAGTATATCCATATATCCATATTGTATCGTATTCATATTCATGCTAGTGAGTACAAATACAATACGGGCCCGTGCAGGTGAATATGATACCCAAAATCCATATTCATGTCATATTTTGGCCAGCACTAATCACGAATGACTGAGTTGACGCAGCCCAGCTTCCTTGGCCGCGCGAAGAGTTTGAACGCGGATTCGGGTTCCTAACGCCCCGATTCACCTCCAGCACACCTCAAGCTCGAGAACTATCTCCCTGACAAAAAGTTAAATATCTCTCTTTGAGGGAACAATGGACGAAGAAGGAAAGCGATAAGATGAAAAAAACGTAACAGAGACCATTGCATAGCCGCCAGCTCTGCCTACAGTTCTCTAAGAGCCAATTCTTCGTCATATTCGGTGACTTGTCCTATAAATTCATCGGAAAATAAGGTAGATGGCTGAATGGTGCAATCGATGTACGTTGTTCAGTAGTATCCTTCCTGACGGCACCAGGCGGGATGTACATCGGCACACGCTCCGTGTGCGAAAGTCGCTCCGTGAGCGCTTCGCTCTCCAGTTCGTTCAGCTCAGCCTCTAGTTTTTCCTGTGTGATACATTAGTGCACTGCAACACCAAGCGCGAGCCACAGACCTCTGCGAACGGGTTACCGCTAAGCGGGTTTGCCAACAACTCCGAGATTCCTTTCGCCTGGTCGATTTGATCCGTTATCTGCTCAAGAGTTTCGTCGATATTGGTAGCCGACCTCTTGGACGGGCGTATTAAAAAAAAAAATGCACTTCGTTCCACGAGCGTCGAGTATCACTCACATGCCTCTATGGATTCTCTCCATAACCTCTGCAGCCTTCTTCATCGCCGCTACTGTCTCCGCATTGATGTTTGCCGATGCCAGTGTTTCGGCCTGCACTTCGAGTTGTGTCTGCTGTCCCCGCAGTTGGTCCAGGTGCTTCTCGTGCGCGCGCTCCCGCCTCAACGCAGCCGTCGCCACTACAGAAACTTGGATCAGAAGAGAGAAGTTGTGTCACAGCGAATACGTGGAAGCGTATGCAGTTTATCCGAGACTGCATCGCTCTCGCAACCCTTAACTCCTGCTCAATCCTCTTCTGTAGCTGGTCCGACTTCTTGTCTAGGATTTGAATCTGTTGTTGCAGACCAACAAGGGCGTCCCGGATGTCTTTTTTAGTGTCGGGGAAGCCGAAGTAGCTCATAATGCCAGCCATTGTGAGTATTGAGGTCAAAGTGGTTGTAAGTGCTCGTCCAGGAATCAGAGACTTTTGAATCAATGGCCGCTGCGCCGTAGGCAGGAAAGAACTTCGCTTTTGAATATAGACAAGTGTCGACGCAGATGACTGTGCGAGCACGTGTGGATTAACGATCGCAGCCAGCAAGCTGACTGTGGCGTCGGCTATGAGGTAGAAGTTTGTCCTCAGAATAGGTACAAGTGGCGAAAAAAGTAAACTGACCTTAAAATCTGAACTGGCATGCACGCTTGACATGTCTGTCTGCGTTGAAATGATAAAGATATTCTGAATTGAGAGTTTTGGGGGCCCCTGGCAGTCACTTCAACCTAAATTAAATATCTGCACCCACAGTTGATACTAAGGGGTCCTGTACTTCACGGCCGCTTCCACGCCCATTTTTAGGTTTAAATCCCATGAGAGCAGCATCGCGAAGACCCGCGGAGCCACATGAAAGCTGGGAACTTCTGCATCCTTGGCACCAAACATCCGGATCTGTACAAATGCTTCGGTCTCAGCATTTTTGGTACGTTATTCAATCAGGTTGCTGTTGTCCAGTGCTTCGGGGCATGCCTTCTCAAAAAATTTTCTGGAAGTCATAATTTGTTGCATCTCCAACAAGTGGCTGTGAAATTAATGTTCAAATCATGAACAGCGGTGAGGACAGTGTCAGGTCAGTGAAGGCCAAGTCAGTGATGTCACAGTTCGCCGCACCGCGCCGTACGTGCATCTTTCCCAGCATTTCCCACTAAATCCCCGGCCATAATTGCACAGGTTGGAATATTTTCCAGTGAGTTTCTCTTGTCTTGGGTATTGGAGTCGTGGAAAGCAATGCTAGCAGCATAAAATATTTAACTGGTATGAGAGCGTACGTACTTAGGTGCCTGAACTCAGGAAACCTGTGCAGCGTGAGTCAATAAGTATGAAGTCTCAGGAAAGAATTGAAGGCTAAATACAGAATGAATGGGATGTTCAGTTGGTTTTGCGAACGTCGAGGCAGCACCGCCGGAGTGCCGCATCGAGGCTTGACCGCCGCGTCATGTCGAAGATGCGCCGCGTCACATTTTGTACGCACCGCGTCACCTATGTTGGACCGCCGCCGACCGCCGCGTGACGCAGCGGTATCGCTGCGTCATCTAGGGGGGTACGCGGCGAAGCGCAGAGTAATTTGCCGCGTAACGCCGCGTCACTGCCACGTCCAAGAGTCACTCTGCAGTAACAAGCACAATGTAGGTGCAAGCACTTAGGCCTATTCCTTTGCCAACCCATGCTAATGTATTGTGGGTACCTACTGTACTCATATGCCGTAGCTAGGGCCCACAGAGCGTGCAAACGGCGGTCACTAATTTTGGACCGCCGCGCCAACCCGACGCGGCGAACTATTTTTGCCCGACGATATCGAACTCAGTTCTTGTTGAGTTCTCTTATAATGGTCGCTATCTCTCTGTCAATGGCGTCGAACAAAGACTTTCGGGGTGCTTTTCGGTCAATGGACGCCGATAATATACGAGTTGGATAGTCGTAGCCGGATCTAGGCAGAGGCATCATCGATCGAGTTGTGGAATATGCTGGGCTTGAGACTCACCGACACTTGTTGTACCCCGCCTGGAAAGGAAGCTTAAGGGGCATACCGTCGACTATGTGTCGGGGTGGCAGGCGGGGCTGAGTTAAAGGTATGCCGCATCGAGTTCGAGTTCCTTCGTGGGGGTATTGAGAAAAGCCCGGCTGGGAGTTTCTGTGCCAACTGGCTGCAAGAGAAGAATGTATTCTGGATCAGACCTGTGGAAGTAAGAATGGACTACTTCAACTTCCCAAGTCTGAGCGCGCACCGTAATTTGTCACGCAGCTCATTGACGGATTGTCCAGGATCTGCATGTTGATTTCAGATGAGGATCGTAAACGGGAGCAAGGAGGCGGCACACAGATTACCCATACGGTGTAGGATTGTATAATCTGGCGGTGGAGGGATGGCGAGATCCCGAAGAACTTTTCTAGCAGACGGGCGTTCAGCAGGATCGTGTCTCCAGCAGGCTTCCATAAGAGCCCATCTCCCGTCAGTAATTTCCTGCGACGATGTACCGGCAGCAGGCCCAGCCGGCCCGGGCGTTCTACCGCTACTACTTTTTGAGTCATCTGCGACGGTGGGAGTCCCTTAAATGGGTGCGCATCGAAAGGGTGATTTCCGGTGAACATCTAGATCGGGGTCGACGGCGAACGCAAGCCCACTTTCAAGTGCGTGTCCTTACCTGGCACAAGGTGCAGCTACATCTCTCGATGACGATGGGGCCCTTCCCGCCGCCTCGATTACTGTAGCATTTCATTCAATTCCTATGTCACGCGTCACGGCAGCCAAAATATATGAAAGTTTTCGTACGTGTCGCGGGTCACCGAAGGGATCTTCGAATATCCAAAACCAAGTCACAAAATCGGTAAGAAATGGCTCAAAAAATCAAAATTTCGATTTACTGCTCAGACTTCGTCCTCTCTCACCTCTCTTTCATGCCAGACTGCAGAGCCACGGCTGAATGCTTCGCCAGGCTCCCGTTGGGTCTGCTTATTCTACACTTGAAGCTGGTGGTTGTACGACTTCCTGAGGTGCTCGGCCATTTTCGGCGGACATACGAACTTTTTTTGGTGTCACGGTCCGTCTGGCTGATATACGAAAACCCAAGTTCGAGTTTTTTTGGTCACGGGTCATAGCCCGTTAGAATTGAAGGAAATACTACCGTACCTCACGTGCCGTCCAAGGCTTGGCGCCTGCCTTGCGAACGGAGGTCTCGCCCTGACAGACCAAAGTCCGTTAAGCAACAACGGTGATAGCTTGTGATGAGGTCGTTCGCCTACACTGAAATCAGCCAAGTGGTGAACGATGAACGAGAAATGAACATACTCCATGGATGTCCGCATGTACAATGAAAGGATCAAGCCCAAAATACCGATCTAAAATCGCTCAGAACTCTGGACAAGATCAACGAGAGTGGTTACCTTTGCGCCTGGCTTCACTTCAAAAGTCAGCCTGTAAAGAAGGTTCGGAAGGTCAGGCACTTTGGTGTGAGAAAAATCTCCGTGATATTACAGGAGTGTTTCACAGCGTATCGGATGACGGATTCTCGCATTGGATGGCCAGGCTACGAGGGCTCTGGACGCGGCTCGATGAACTCGGGAGTCTCTGGGAGGGCTCCGAATATTCCTTGACCCGCTCCAAACCGATTGCGCCAATAGAATGCCAGGATAAAATTCCTCTTTGACAAAAGTTTGTACCATGGCTTGCTCGAGGCTGACAAACTCCAGAACCTGCCACACCATCGCTTAAATCGGCGGAAGAACCAACTACACGTCCAAGGAGGGCAGATCGTATGTTATCTACCTTCCCAATCAGCTCAACATCTCTGACGCGATCAAACGTACGTGTTCCCAAAGGCCAGCGCAAACCAGGCAAAGGCGCCGAGATGTCCTTGTCAAGTACAGCCAACAGCGCCATTATCGCGGTGATACTGGAGAGGCTGGTCATGCGTATCAGGCCAAGAATGAATGTCAAGGAGAGCATCACAAGTAGATGCAACTGCGTACAGAAATAAGACGGATTACAATTCTAGGAAAATAGATGAGCGTCTCTGATATAAGGTAAGGTTGAAATACTCACGGAGTCAATATAGCGGAGCAGGTCTTGGAGAAATCTCGAGGAAGCACCGAACACACGGAGAATGGTCACTCCGGCAATCGTCTCGGATGCGTCGGTAAACGGAGACCGTGTCTTTGAGGTAGTGGAAGGCGATTTCAAGCAGGACGCACCACCAAGGCTGGTATTAAGGTTGTTCACGGTAGCCCCTTTTCACGCCCTTTGGCGCCCTTTTTGCGATGAAACAGCCCACATTCGACGCCCAGATCCATTTGAAAAGCATCTGAGAATTCGTGTCACCCACAGAATGGCAACGCAGTGATTCTACCGCGCTCCGGCGTGTAGATGGAGAGTAAGGAGGAGTAACATTGACAGAGGTTGTATACTGCCACGCCCAAAGAAAAACAGGGAGAGAGTGAAGGTTCAAGGTGGCATGGGTAAGTGGCATTTCAAACTCCGCCCGGCTTCTTCCGACTCGCACTCTTCGTCGGCGCTCGGACCGGAAACACCAGACACGCTGTGCCGCGCTAATTGCACATTCCCACCAAGGATACCACTTGTTTCTGCCCCCCATCCACCGCGCGCGAACTAGCGAGTATGAAGCCTGCGGCCATTTCCAGTGCGTGGCCCGTTGTGGTTCTCTGGTATTCCTGACTTACCTTGCTTACCTTGTCCATTAGATCTGTGGGAGCGACTCAAACGACAAGTCTCCCTTAAGCGCCGCCAGCCTGACCTTACCCGCCCTCAACTCTTCGCACCGCAAGTGTGCCCGCAGCCCTTGGCTCCCTGGGTGATGATAAAGGATCCGTTCCCTCCTCTCCATTCTGTGTCCTCTATATCTGGGGCTACGCCGTTCATTGTCTTTGACCCTCCGCCGAAACCGCCTCCGAATCCAGAACACAACGCAAAGCTCCCAATAAGCCGCTTACCGCCGGATATCGTTGCGGAGATCTTCCTTCTGATGTGTGAGCGCTCGGTCGCGGAGTATTCCTGGATTGCGTGCAGCCATGTGTGCCTTTCTTGGCGGCGGATCGCCCTCGATACGCCACTGCTCTGGAGTCATGTCGTCTTCAAATCTCGAGCGTGGGTGAGCGCCTGCCTTGAGCGGTCAAAATCCTCGCTGTTGATCGTCACGGCGGACATTTGGCTCCCTCTCGTCGAGACTTTGGTATGCGACGTGCTGAAACCGGCAGAACGGATAGCGCGCATCCACCTCAAGTTTCATGTGCTCAGCCAGCGCATTCTGGACCTGCTTTCTGGTCCATTCCCCCACCTCACCGACTTATCGATCGAAAATTACTCCTTCTGTGCGCCCAATATTCCAGTCCAGCCAGACGTTCCGCCATTTCCAGCGCTGCGCTCTCTCTTCATATGCACCAACATTTCATACCTCCCGCCTCTCCCTAGCCAGCTAGTTTCTCTTGAAATATATTGCACGGGTTGGCAACTCGTCCCTTGGGATAGCTTCGCACTCGCATTGGGTCAGCTCCAACAACTCCACGAATTAAAACTCTCTGGCTTCTCTGCCCCTCCATCATCACATATCCGACCAATCTCTCTCTCCACCCTCCGCGATCTCCACCTCTCTGGTACTCCCAAGCACTGCACACAGTTCATCGAGGCGCTTAACAGTCCGAAGCTGCGGCGCTTCAATCTCCATCTCAGCAACTTCGACAACCTCCCCGCGCTATACCGCACGTTCTCCGTGCGCATGCCCAAGCCACCTAAATGCATGATGATCACCCGCGAGGATGGCTGCACCGCAGGCGGGAACGACCTCTTTCTGTGGACGCCATCCGCGCCGAACGTGCAGACCGCGTCCATCGCGTTCACCTACGCGAACGAGCGCCGGCCGCGCGACGTGGCGTTCGACACGTGGCTCAGCTGGATCGTGCCCAACGTGCAAGGCGATCTCGCGCTCGCGACGATCTTCGCCTCGCTGCCCGAGCTCGCGTGGCTCGAGCACCTCGAGTGGCTGTGGGTCCGCAACTGCTGCACTATCCCTGCCGCGCTGTGGCGTCCGTTTCTCGACCGGCTCGTAGGGCTGCAGACGCTCGCGGCGAACGGCTCCCCGCCCGCGGGTCTTTTCTGGGCGCTCGTGCGCGACCTCGAGAGCACGCATGTGCCTGCGACCGGGGAAGGGGAAGCGGGGACGGGCACCGGCGGCTGCGCCCTCCTACCCGCGATGCAGACGATTAAGATCCTGGGCGTCCACTGCGGTGAGGGGAACTGGCTCCCGCAGCTCCGGTACAGCAACCCTTCCGGGCTCCCGACCAACTCGTATTTCGACCTCGACAATACGCGCTTCCTCGAGCTGCTCATCTGCTACCTCGAACTGCGCCCCACCCCGCTCGCGAGCCTCGTGATGGACGAGTGCTTTGGGTACACGGGCTCAGAAGTCAAGCTGCTGCGACGGCTGGTGGGGACCGTGCTGTGGGACGGGTGGGGTATGATGGAGGGTGTGTACCGTGCGAACGGAGACGAGGTTGGCGCGCTGACGATTAACCACACACTGATTGCAAGACAGAAGGGATATGAGGAGCTGAATATGAGCGATGAAGAGCGTTGGCACGAGCATGCAGAGTACCTTTGGGAGTGAGTCTTTCTTTTTTCTGCACAATATTGGATTGGAACCAATGGTTACCGCAGAGTAAGGCCGAGTACGAGGATGTCTGACCGGTTGTATATCTCCTGCGCGGATTCTGAAGTATAACTTCATTTGTCCAAAATCCTCATTTACCCGGTGATCCATGTTCCTTTTCACAAAGACTGGGTTACTGTGCAACGAACGCAATGTCAAGAGAGCTCGCTATGTTCTGTACACCGCGTCCCAATAGTTGAAGTTGCTCAATGACAGTACGTGAACAAAAAAGCGTAAGAGTTAATCATCATTCGGAAGCGGGAAATCGAACCCCCGACTGCGAGTTATTTTTGGTCACGAGCTTAAGAAGGCCCGCCTCATGCTGTACACCACATCCGAGTACTTAGCCAGTTCAATCCTGTGTGATGGACGTGAGTGGACTCGGTCAAACATGAGCTGAAACAATCCAGGCAAACGGTGAAACTCACAGAAGAAGAATTTCACAAGTAGAAGCCGCATTAAATTTCCACGCACTGAGGCGTGGAGAAAAAGGATGCTCACAAGGAACTCAAGACGTGGGGAATCGAAACCCGGACTCTTCGAGGAACATTTGATTCTATCCAGACGAAGGAAGCTCGATGCATGTGCCCTACACGACGTCCGATTCAACGGTGGGTTCATACGTTGGCCAAGGTCTCAATTTGAAATTACAATACAGGAGTACAGGCGACATGACTCGAAGGCCGGGTCGAGTGCGTGGAGCTGTTGGCCGAGGCGATTTTTTTGGGACGAAGGATTGTCGTACCATAGTCGGATACCCGATGCAACTTCGAGCCAAGTGAATCAAACCCAGTTGAACGATAGCAGAACGAATGCCAGCAAGCAATGCTGGGACTCGTTGGAATTTCTTCCGTTCCTCGTTACATTACAAAATTGGGTAGACTACATGAGCGGCTCGATATCTGTTCTCGTTGTGTACGCAAGACATTGAAAAACAAAAACAGAAAGAAAATGGTTGATAATTTAATTGGTGACAGTAGCCTGGAAACGCAATGAATTTAACAACAAGCTCGCAAAGAAGTCGGGAGGGGCGCAGACTTACCTGTTGGAGCGCGACGAAAGTCTGCGCGAGAAGCCGGCTGTTGGCTGTCGCCCCGGTGAGCAAACTAATGGATGTTTTGCCAAGGATGACACCCTCGAGGTGGGAGCCAGCGTTGGCGGTGACGTCTCCCGATACAACCCAGACGATGTGACTCGCAAGTGCACCACCGGCGAGAATCACCTTTTTGCCTGCAGCGACAGACATTGTGCCGGCGACTTGGAAAATCCACGCTAAAAAGGGAAGCCAGTCAACCTCCAAGTTGTCCATGGCATAGTTACTAGAAGAAAGTCTCACTGTCAGTGGAACCCCCGATAATGGTCACGTCGCTCCCGATGGTGATCCCACTGCTCCACTTGTACAGGCCCGGGAGTAGGAGGAGGCCTCCGATAGCACCTGAGCGATCCGTCAGACTACATAGCAGAATACATTATATGAACTCACCGCTCGCGAGATTGTTGAAATTCGGGTTCACCCGACCATTGGCGTCGGTGAACGCGGTGCCCATGTCGCCGATGGCGGCCGTGAGGGTCGCCGGGGTCGGTGTGGAATAGGATGCGGCGAAGAGGTGTCCCGTGACTTGGCCAGAGGTAGAAAATTGTCCGGTCGAGTCGACGGTGAGGGAGAAACCAGTGAGGCCGGTGGCTGCAATTGGACTAACACCGACGGCACCAGCTATATAAAAGGTCAACCGTCTGGTCGAGCGGGGAAATTGCACGACATACTAATCACGGAGGGCGGAACCGTGGAGACCCCACTCTCCGAAAGGATGGCAAAATTAGCTGCGGTGCGTAGATTGACAGCCGCAGGTCCTAATAGAGCGACGACACTGCCGAGCACGGTCTATGCATAAAATAGCTCAGTAAATGCCGCACCGTGCAGGATGGGAGGGATTACCAAGAAATAAACGGTGAAGAGGGTTGAGAACATGATTCTGGCGGGAAGGGAGCTTTTCAGTTGAGTTTATTCGAGAGAAGTGGGCTGAAGTCAAGGAAACTACACCTCTCGATGGGTTTATATACCTTTGTGGACGGTGACAGGGAGCCATGCCGGTAGGTGAACGACGTCATAACACGATAACCGCTGGCCAAATTTTGGAGCAGGTGTATCTGCGTCCATGACAAGCGAAAGTGAGTGGGAGGCGGCGGTAACGCGGACAAGTCGCGAAATTATCCCAAAGTTTTAGACAGAGCAGGTAGTTCTGATCTGGGAAGCATCGTGATTAGAGTTATCTGGATCATCTCGATCATGAGCACGCATCTATGTAGAAGGGCAAGCGCTGGGGAGGATGAGAGCCAGTTCAGACTGTTAGAGGGACGAGCTTCATGAACCACAGTGAGAGGCTTTCTGTATACTGCTAACAGTGCCCAACTTCCATATGACCGGTGGCCTGGGCTAGACAAGCTATATTTGTCTTCAGACAAGTGGAAGTAGGTGAAATGCCGCGGCAAAACTGGTCAGATTATCCCAAAGTTTTAGACAGAGCAAGCAGATCTAATCTGTTCAGTATCGTGATTGGAAGCATTCGAAACATCTCGGCCATGAGCAGACAGCAGTGTAGAAGGGCAAGTGTTGCAGAGGAGGAAAGCCCGTGAAGATTGATAGACGGACGAGCGTCACCAGCATCACCACAGTAATCGGCTGTCTGCAATACTGCCGAATGAACAACTTCCATTCAACCTGTCCAACACATTCCCGCCAAAACCTCATGACGCCCAGGAAGTTAAAGTCCGTGTCATTTGACCCCAACGATCAAGCTCACATTTTTGGCAACGAATTCCGTGCGACACGGAGAATAGCGACATGGGAGTGGCGTAGAAGACTCTCGAGTCTAGACGCTGATACTAACCATATTTAGGCCTGTCAGACTTTCGTCCCCAACTATACGACCTGGGCAACGAACCTAACACTCGTGCTTTCGAATCCAAGTCGCAACATTAATCCCCTTCATCACACAACCGCTCGCACTTTCTCCACTTGGGCACCACTGAAGTGGCACGGGCAGATTTTCATCCCGAACGATACGACCTGGGAAAAGAACCTAACAAGCGTGCTTTCGGATCCAAGTCGCAACATTGATCCCCTTGACACAGCTTCTGACGTCACACAACCGCTCGCGCTTTCTCCACTTAGGCTGGAAGAATGGTCTGTGATGCCTCCCACTCCACGCAAGTCCGAGTCGAAATTCCTTCGTATGCCGTTTTTTTTGTGCAGTGGAGGATCTTCACCAGACGCAATAGTGCCGAGGTGAAAATGGTGCATGGTGACAACATAGTGACGATTTCTTTCGGTGTGCCACTATAAAGGACGCCCTTGAACGAACGAAAAAATCATCCACTCACCCAGTGCATCATCGACTCCCACCTACACCAAACCACCCACTCTCACCTCCCTACCTGACCTGATCTAAAATGTTCGCTCTTCGTTTCACCTCCTTCTTCCTCCTCGCGGTGACCCTTGCGTCCGCCAGTCCCGCGTCCGCACCCGCCGGCCTTGCCGCCGTCGACAAGCGCGCGTCCACCGCTGACGTCGGGACTGTCTTCACCACGCTTAAGAGCTCTACCGACTCCATCCTCCCTCAGATTGGTGTGCCCTCCCTTACATTGCTCATCCAACACCCCAACTAACCGCGTATGCCAGATGCACTGGTTTCTGGTGGAACGGCCAGTGACGCAACCGTGACACCGCTCATTGGGGAGCTCACCGCCGCCCTCAACACCGCTACTGTGTCCCTCTCGTCCCTACCCATTTCCTCCAAGCGCCAGACCGAGGACGAAGTCGCCACTGTCTTTGCGGGCATCATCACTGTACGTCTCCCCGTTACATAAGAGTTCCAACTGTCATCCTCATACTTCACCGTTTTCCAGGAAATCAGCACCACCCTCAACGGCCTCTCCGGCTCGGCCGCGGCCATCCCCGCGCTCGGCACACTCATCATTGCCATCGACGTCGCGCTCGAAGAGCTCTTGGTCGGCCTCGACATCGTCCTTGCCGGTGTCGTCACCCTCGTCGCTGGCCTGTGCGTCCATTCCATTATTCCTTCCATTTCATGTCCCTAATTCAACCGATTTGAGCAGCCTCGTCAGCGTCGCCGTCCTCCTCGGGCAGCTTGGCCTCGGTCTCGTTGTCGGCTTACTCGGCCTCTGAAGTTGATATCACGTACTGTCCGCCCCACCGGCCCGGACATACATAGTTACTCGGACAAACGAATATAACTGATCTTGGCCGTTTTCCGAGATTTCGTTTCGCACTTTTTGGCCCGTCTTTAGCTGTTATTCCGTAGCAAATCATGTTAACCTTTGTACTCTTCTTGCTTGATACTGTTGGTATTTTGGATCCACGCCCTACTCGAGTGACAATTCGCCCTGTGATGTTTTGCACTTTTGCTGCGATACCCTAGCTCGATTTTTCATCTGAATATTAATCATGCACCAGGCCTGCAGAGAAAGACCCGTGTTTTTCGGGCACACCGCCAGGTGGGGAGTAAGTTTAAGAGCTCTAAATCACCACCTTTCTGTCGCAAACCGTCCCCGCGCATCCCACACCTTGAAATTATGTGGCGAATTTGCTCTTTTCTTCATGCACTCTTGGCAGCCCGAACTTTTTATCTGAATCTGGCCTGACCTGGTCGGCGACCCCCATGTTTTATCTGAATTTACGGACAGGGATCGCGATCTCAAAGGCCAATTTCCCGAATCCGGCTGGGATTTAGCCGATTTGGAGCATTTTTCTACGAATTGAAAAATTTGACGGACAGACATTTGGAATGCTTGTCGGTTCCTCATTGCACCGGCAACGCGCATTACGCACGGTTCGATGCCCTACCATGGTCACGTTACCTAATACTCGTACAACTCAAGTCGGCTGAAGTTTGTACCTTGCCTGACGAAAACTGAACCTATTCAAATGATTCAAAGCTGTAGACCTACTTATGTAAAAGGCAAGATGCCGGATGATCCCAAATATAATATTTCACTGGTTTATTTCTATCACTAATTGCCCATGAATTATTCTGGAATATCTGGCTAGGTTTCACCTCAACCCGACGAGAACTTACCGAGATACGGACAATTCTTTCGCGAGGATCAAAAAGATTTCGTTCGCGCCTTCGGTAGTCAACTTGTTGCGAATTTTGCGCTAGCTAACAAGAATGAGGTTGCTGTCTTGGGAAAGTGGATGTAAAATAGCACCGTTCCGGCAGGGGAGAGCGCTGAAAAAAAACCTGCACCAGCAGGCACTCTGACGAGTTTATCCCGAGTTAAATACGAAGCAATTGAGGTTGTCAAGCCTGCCCAGGCATTAAAGCATCCAGTTGGACAGTCGAGTTCGCCCTGGGGCGGAGGAAAAGCGGAGAACATCTATATTGGCACTTACGGTACGCATCGACGTCATTGGGAAACCCACTAAATGTTAAGCCAAGCTCATTTCTTCCGCTGGAGAAATGTCGTTTGGAAGGCCACAGGTTCGAAATGGTGACAATAAAAGCCCCTCAACTTCACGATGTCACGAGCAGGCTGGAAAGTGCCAGGCTGGATGGCAAGTTTGCCCTCTATCGTTCCCAAGGCACGTCATAGATGTTGTTTTTATGGGGTTCCGTCTAAGGCTGGATAAGAATATGATTATATTCTAATATAATCCATTATACTCCTCGCCCGACAGGGCACTGTGCAGACAAGCCAACTTATTGGCCAAGAGAGCTGCAAAAAACCCCACCGACACGCTGTGGGTCCTCACGCTGCCACAAGACACCGCACTCCCTGGTCTGAGCCTACAGGGAAATCGTCAGCGTGTGTTTTACCAAGGCATAAAAGAGGAAAAGACACGGGCGTTAGCCCCGAGGCCATCGACCGTAAAGATGCTTGAGGTAGTCCGTAGAGATGTGGAAAATACCTTTGGATGGCATGTCTCTGATGCCGATATCTGGAAGTCCGTGCAAGCAAAGGACATCCTCCCTAGAACGTCCCAGTTCCTCTGGAAGGGACTCCATAACGCTCATAGGATAGGTAATTACTGGACTAATATCCCAGAGTGCGAGGACCGTGCTGTATGCAAAGACTGCGATAAGATAGAAGATCTGGAGCACATCTTGATCGGATGCCAGAGCCCAGGACGAGAAACTATCTGGAAGGCTGCCGAGGCCCTGTGGCTGGAACGGGAATCAAACTGGCCGACGGTGTCGCTGGGCACGATATTGGGCTGCAGTCTCGCGGAGTTCCGAGATGATAAGGGGAGACCCAAACGTGGCACACAGCGCCTGTACAGAATCTTGATGTCGGAGTCTGCGTACCTGATCTGGAGATTGCAGAACGACCGGGTTATTTCCCGGGACGGCGAGCCGGCAACGACAGACGAAATTATGAACAAATGGAAATTCGTGATAAACCAAAGGTTACAGGTGGACAGAACGCTAGCTAGCAGACCTAAGATGGGAAAGCACCCCGCTTTGACGCCTCAACTGGTCCTCAAGACCTGGTCCAATACCTTGGACAATGAATACAGCTTACCGGCCAACTGGCTCCGGGAGCCCAGAGTTTTAGTGGGTAGGCGCGCTTTTCCTCAGACCCCTTCCCGGCGGCCCAACAGCCGCGGGATTGGGTAGTGCGACAGTCCCACACTGCCCTCGGGCGTGCGCAAAGCATTTCTCTGGGTGGTGTAAACCACTCCCCCGAAAGTAACATTTCAAACTTTACCGACCAGCGGGGCTAACCTATCGTTAGTTGCTACTGGCCTACGTACCACCAAAAAAAAAAAAAAAAAGAAATCCATTATACTCCTAAGATTATGATTAAATACAGTCTGAGCCTAACTTGAAGGCCTGAAATTATGGAGGGCTGCATTACATTATAGTATGATTACATTACGGTACGGGGTCGTATTTAATCATAATATTAGGGGAAGTCAAAGCGGTTTTTGGAGACCGATTCTGAGACCTCGATTCTGGCATCGATTCTGGACAAGAATCGGTCGAGAATCGATCAAATTCATGAATCGCTCTGAATCGGTGTTCCTCCCCCGGAGGAGCAACAACATCAGAACCGCGATTCTTGCTTCGGTTCTCCCCCGATTCTCATGACACGTCGATTTTGATGCTGCAATTTGCCGTCGCGAATCGGTGAGTGAATCGCCCCACGAATCGGGTCGGTCAAAGCTCATTCGATTCTGTAGCAATTCAGAACACAGAATCGGATCCAGAATTGGTCCAGAATTGTCGACGAATCGGTGTCGACTTGCCCGCTTTGACTTCCCCTATTAAGCCCCAGCCAAGTGAGCAGAACAGATGTTTCTGCTGATTTTGATGGCCAGAGAGCTACCTATAAAGTGCTAGTGGATAGATGAATCATCAGACATGCTCACAGTCAAGTCAGAAGCACAGGGGGGGGGGGGGGGGGGATTGATTATACTCGCGTGGTCCAAATGTCTGAACAACGAGTTTACGGAAGGTATACATGTGGTACTGTACAGGTGGTTATCCTCACAGAAATCCAACAAGATCCCAACCGAACACAGTTGAACCATAGTTTGGTCATATTTACTTCCCGATTTTGGCGTGGATGGATCACGTGATATGCTTGAACGTTACTGATGAATGTTTCTAAATTAGAGGGAACATGAAGGTTGCACCCATTATCTCGTACTTGTGACTAAAAAATCAAAGGGGTATTGTTTGTGTATTGCTAATGGCCCTGAACCGGGTCCTATGGTTCAGAAAAGACAGGTAGTCACTGTATAAATTCCACACAACAATCCTACCTATGAATCCCAAACCATACAATCATTCTCGTGCCCTAAGGAATGTCAGACTACAAACCAACTTTTGGAAGGTGAAATCCAAATCTGCGGCTTCCCCGATATCTGGTTGTCGCTTAAAGCGGCAGCACTGAGTAAACTCGAAGTTGGTGAGACATTATTAATGGTCAAGGTCACAGGTTAACGCATCGACCAGAATAGCACTTCTCCTAACAGCAGAACGCCAGTCGTTGGAGGAGCGGTAACGTAGGTGCAGATTGACGTACTTTGCGTGAAGCTGCGGACGTATGACAGCCAGACATGCAAAATTAAGTCAAAGACAGTTTACGCTTTGAAACCCCACGCCGCCGCTCGGGGGGAGGCGTGGTACTCGAAAAATAAATGCATGTATTTCCGCCCAAACGTGACAGGCTTCGCAAATGTTGGACCTTCCACGAGTGTCTGTCTGCCAGAGATCCATATCAATCCTATTATCACTGCATCAGACCACGGCTCAACCTTGCGCAAACGAATCAGTGGTACAGGCATCTAGTGCGTCCTCGCGATTGACCGACGACGGCGTTCAAGGGGGAGTCGGGATTCGAATTTCCGACAGGGGGTACGGGGGAGGGGGGGTCCCGGGAGGGCCGAAAAACACTTCTACCTATATATTAGTAGGGAGGGGAAAGAGCTTCTAGAATACATCTATCAGCCTTTAGGGGCTCAAATTCATTGTTGGGAGCTCAAACAGAGGGCTGTGGTAGGCTGAGGAATGTTCCGTTCAGTTTTGTAGACCAATAGTGGGCCATATGACAACGAAAATAAGTCAAATGCAATGCATTAGTACTCACATAATATTCGGACAGACTGGAAAAATGCCCTCAATGATGTGGAAACAAATCGTGAATTTTGTTGGAATTTTGTGAATTGGGGTGGTGGCGGTGAGGACGTACAGTACATGGCCGGAAAGAAGGGACCACTGCTAGGGGTGGGAAACTCCTTCCCTTTATGGAAGGAGGGAGGGGGAGGGGGGTCCAAGGAAGATTGAAAAAACTTTTCGACCCTATATCCTTTTTTCGAATCCCGATTCCCCCTTGACGGCGTTTACGGTTGACAGAGAAGGGATGAGGTCATCAGTGTTTGGCGCGGGCCTCAGGAACAAATCCGTGGCTGTGCGCATTGACCTGCTTTTTGCGCTCACGTTTCGAGTCAAAGGCAGGCTCGTTTCGCACTCCCGCTCGAACCTACACTTTTTCTTTGATTGCTAATCGACAGAGTTTATGGCCTGCCGTTACGCGTTGGCGGCGCATCCGGTAAGGCTTGAAGGCTTCTTTCATCCCAATTTCATCGCGCCTTGAAAACTCGACGGCTCTTGGCTGATTCACTTGTATCAATGCGCGTTCTTGATCCCCACCTCCCAGTGCAGTTACCCGTTCTGTAGGAGTCTGTACATGTGCTCTGCCTGTCTCCCATCCTGGCGTCGAAAAAACGACCAGTGTCTGTGCCCTCAACTTGATCTTGATCACCCCCAGCCGCGGCAAAACCATTCCGCCCCTCCTTTATTCTCAAACATAAATTTGGGCGCCATTCCCATTCTGAAACGACTCGCTCTTCCTCCTCCTCCCCCTCCTCCTCGGAATACGCCTTCTGCGATTACATGCAGTCGCTCAAGAAACTTGAAGTTGCGGGCTCTATGCGTAAATGCGATCTCCCCTATTGCTACTATTTACTATTACTTACTTACTATTATATCAAGGTCCTTCAAAATCGCCGCGATATTAACCTCAAGGAAAGCCCCACGACCGCGTACACTCATGCGGGCGCTCGAGATTCTACGCCTCTATTCTACTCTCTGTACATGCTGCCTTCATTCGGCTAGATCGCTACCACCTCAAAAAAGACCCATGGCCACTCGTCGGCGAGTATATTTTATTCACGGCGATTACAATTTATTCAACGCACCGTGGGTCGGGAGACGTAGCGAGAGAATACAGTCACGTCTGTTTCCTGGATACTCATTTTACACGCGCACATCCTCGCCACTTACATACTGGGACAGAATATAAAATCGAATTGGGATATCATAGACGTACCCCGCCGCTAACGCGAGTGTTGGCATTTACTAGAAGCAATTTGAATTTCACTCACGCAACATGGTGTGTAGGTGGGTAGATCTGAACAGTCCCGTTCAGAAATGTTGGTGTTCCTGAACCGGAATTATCCCGATGCACCGCACTAATATAGCTATACCCGTTTGAACACCCGTCATAAAGCTGTTGCGCCGTCATGCACTGTGCCGTAGTTTCTCGTCGATCGCCACGATGTCGAACGCATCCTTGCCGGAATTCCCCAACGAGCTCCTCCTACTCATTGCTGAGGAGCTGGGCGCGGACGACCTTTTGCACCTTGCAGGGACCTGCAGGCGGATGAACCTCCTGCTAATACCAGTCATCTTCACACGCATTGACTGTGATCCACCATCTTCTTCCGGCGAACTTCAATCGCTTTACTTCTCCGGAGAGAATCTGCCTCTACTCCTCGCTCTAGGCATCGCCTCTGGTGTTAGCTCGGTAAACGCCATCGACTGTGCACATGTCTACGATGTACGAGAGGATCGGGAAAAGGTCGCGGCTCTGAACTCCCTCGCCAGACGGCTTTCACATCTCGGTCATGTGCGATTTTGCCCTACTCCTGATTCCTGGGTACTGAAGAGCAGAAAATTATATAGTTATACACACGCTGTGCCAGTTGCAGCATTCTTGAACAGCGTCGCACGGCGGGGAGACTGCGGACTTCTGTCTACACTGGATGGAGAGACGATGCTTCCGATCCCCTCCCATTTGTGCATACCTTTCCAGAGGCTCGGCAGAAATCTCCCGTGCGGAATTGCTACGGAAATTGGTTTCGTGGATCCCATTCTCTCGCGTTCTCGCTGCATTTCCACCAGCAGTGTCACCAGCCCAAAGACCTGTAACGCCAGTTGTGAAGTCAACGGAGCGCTTGGGCGTGGAGGGGATCCCCTTTGTCTCAAACTCCGTACTCAGGACTCTCAGCATCCACTGCTCCTTCCTCTTGCACACCAACCTCTACAGATGGACGCTGCATTTGCTGAACACGTCACCCCTTACATCTCTCTCCCTTAACAACATCCATTTCGCATCTTTGGATTGGACCGTCACGCTTCCCGCGCTCACGATACCAACGCTCGCATCGCTCACAATCGGGTCCAGGTGCATCGCCATCGCCACGCCGGATCTCCACCTCTTCCTCGCGCGGCACCCGTCCATTCACACGCTCGATCTCTCCTTCTACATCGGCACCAGCTACTTTTTCCCGTCCGCCACGACTTGCGTCCTCTCGCGCCTGGAGATCATCCGTGCGAGGCCAGAGTACCTGCTGTACTTTTTCTCCGCGGGTGCAGAA
The DNA here is from genome assembly GCA_029378395.1 of Mycena leptocephala. NCBI lineage: Eukaryota > Fungi > Basidiomycota > Agaricomycetes > Agaricales > Mycenaceae > Mycena > Mycena leptocephala. The sequence continues at coordinate 29,099 of JARJLF010001493.1, forward strand.
CCGGATGTGGATCCGCAGGGGTGGTATCTGGCGCGTGGTCGCCACGTCGCACGACCAGTCTGGATATGGGGTGATACAGTTCAGACGGGTCGTAGCGTGCTTTGAGAAACGGCCGCCCGTCCTGCCCATGGAACTGGTCGGGAAGTTGGCGAATCATTGCCAGGTGCCACCGAATCTGACATTAGTCCCTATCCTGACGGCTCAAGCGGTATCGGTATCGCAGATATCTACTGGTCATAGGATCCGCAAAACACTGGACAGATAAATATCACGTCCTCTCTGAACCCACCCACCATCGACCATTTGTGCGGCGTGAGTTTCCCGCATTGGCGAAACCTCTCTGCTTCCGCGCTCTTTTGGATCGATGGTATTTTTTTTTCCAGTCGTCGATCCTGGTTTCAAGAGGTTTATATCCTCTGAGCCTTATTAACTTCCGACTACGCGAGCAACAGTTCGTCCACATGGCATTCGTAGAGATCGGATCCCTTCGGAAGTGCGCATCAGTGTCCCGAATTGGTTGCTGGAGCATAAGATAGCATTAACTAATAAGGGCCGTCTTATCGAGGGCTCTGCCATTTAGTACCCCAAAACGAGTGCAGATAGATAATTGGAACAAAGACGGCCCTGCGTTACGCATCAGAGGGCGAAACATAGATCAAGAAACAGCTCACAACAATGGGGTGAGTCCCTCCCTTAATCGGGGCACAATTTCACTGTAGTACTAGAGCTCGCACCACCTTAATCAGCAAGAACGCAAGATAGCCTCGTTCCCTCCGCCCTGGCTCTTGCTGGCCCCTACAGATGCCTTCTACATCGTTTTCTTGTCCCCATTGCCGTCGGCGCAGGCCAGGACTTCGACTACAACAGAACCAACGCTGCTTTTCGACATATTTGACGCGTTCTCATCTCGGATTTCATACACAGATATGTTGTGTATCTGCTGTCTTAATTCTACGTGGTCACAGAGGACATAAGCCGCGCGCGCGCGATATAGTGCGTGTCTAGTAATTTTGAACTACAGAGAGCAGATAAAGAACCTCAAATTTTAATTGGCCACGGCAGGGTCGCCCAGGTCCTATGTTGGACAAGGAGCGAAATCAAAGAACTCGAGCGGATCCGTGGTCGAATACTTGATTCCGTCAATCTCAGCGCCGATGGTAAACTTCATGCCCTGAGCGGTCCTGGAAATATCCGCGTCAGCATGCTCAGTTCAAACTGCATTCGAAACTTTGGTACAGGTTCATGCTCCACAGTGAGTAGGCCGAATTCGCAGCGACCGACTGGGAGGGAGGCGTGATATCGATCTCTGTGATACTCCTGCGCTGCACGCTGTCGATATTGATCTGCTCGAGGTAGACGCGACTCGGATTCACGCCGTTGCGGACCTGGATACGCCCGCGTCAACCATTGAGACAAAAAGAAGTAGACAGAATGGGATGGGACACGCACTGCGACATCAACCCGGCCCGTAACCGGCGCGCCCCCTTGGCAAGATGTCTGGGAAAGCATGAATCCGTCTTGAATCGCGAACCCGAGGCCGCCCTGGTCCTCCAGGATGCCATCCACGACAAAGCTCAACCTCGTGACGCCGGCCATGGGGTCAAGGAGCAGGGGCTTGGAACCGCCGAATACGGTCGAATTGAACCCATACCACGTTGCATTGTACTTGCCGCCAGTGGAAGAAGAGGTAGAGACGAAATTCAGGGTACTGTTGCCCGTACCCCCAACGTGGTCCTGCCAGAGCACGCGCACAGTGCGAGTCGGGTCTTCTGTTGTGTTCCATAGCTACACAGATGAAAATCAAGTGGACGAAGATTTTTTGTGGTCCGTATACGTACTCGAACTAGGCCAAAGAGTTGCAAAGTGTCACCATTCATGATGAGCTTCACGGACGACGGTTTTACGGGCAGGGGTGTTATCACTTCAGTAAGCTCTACACCAGTGGGTACAGTATCGAGCATGCGCGCGAACAAATCCGCGCATGTTGATGCAAAGAGGTCAGGTGAATTGGCGAATCTTTCGTGCGGTCAACGATACAGTACGTCAAAGAATCCACTCACTCACGAGAGCATGGTGGCGTTCCCATCGCTGCCAAAAATGCGCTTATCCGAATTGGTGGTGTCGTTGAACCCAACGATCAGTGGGTTTTTCGTAGTCCCAGCAATATATTCCGCCGCGCTGCACAGTGGTCAGGGGCAGTTTTAATTCGAGGAAGTGAATTGCACGCACACATTGTTGTCGAAGGTAACAAATGTCGAGTCAAAATGCGCTACGTTATCAGTGCTTGTCGGATCATTTAATACATTCACGATATTCGGGAAGAAACTGTGTTGAACACCGCCGAAGGTGTGCCTACGAAGATTGCGATGCAGATAGGAATGATCATTCAGTTAGAATATTACGACGCACCCACAAGCGACCAGGCCAATCATCTCCGTCTGCGTGAATCCCTGTCGAGCAAAGGAAGCTATGTGCGAGTCCAGACCTTGCTCCGGGGCAGGTACACCGGGTGCGTTCGGCACTGCGGCGTCAACGCGTCCACCGCGGAAGGCGATTTCAGGACCACCACTATATCCCGGTCGCAGATGAGACGACCTCAAGGAGCTTGAAAATAACGCAACTTACCAAGTCTCAATCGCGATGAGGGCCCCGAGAGCGATGGCGTCCGCATCTGCGCAGACAACGTCGATGGAGTGCCGTGTGTCATATTTCATCTGGGGACTTACTAGAAACATAGCGGTCGACTACTGCTAACACGACGCCCATAGTGTTGGCGAAACCGTTGCCGGCATTCTGGCGTTGTTAATGCCAATCTGCCTAGCGTAGCATCGGTCCAACACACCTCGGCGCGCGCTTGCTCTCCCGGCAAACGGATGGAACCATCCATGCCTCCTGTACCGTCCGTCGAGTTGTGTGTTGCCGCGTCATGGTAGGCCTGCATGAAATCAGGTGTTAAAATAAAACATGCCAAGCTAAATCCTACTGTGCGTATCCAGTCGGCAGCGTCGGATCGCCCACTGTTGGGGCCTATGGTGGGGTCGAAGAGGAAGAGATTGCAAGGTTGGACGAACGCCGCGAGAGTAGCAGTAAGTGTATTAAAGCCGAGCTGGTCGAAACGTACCGCCTCGAGCGCATCGAGTTGCGGCGACGGCCAGACGTATGCATGAGCGGTCCCAAGAAAAGCTAATGTTCCACACGCTAGACGAAAAACCATCTTGGGAGTGGAAAGGACAGAATGATGTTTGTCCACCTAGTTGGATCCGTTTAAATCCCTGCTAAGCATTACATAGAAGACCCGACTTCTTGTCACAGATCTGCGATAGGCGCTCAGGCGCACATGGATCGGCGGTGATAGACAGATAGAGCCACGCAAGCTGCCACGCACGACTGATCGACGGCCGCTTAAACAAGATGAACATCTTTTTTTTTTTTGATATGGGTCGATCCTGGTCGATCACGGAACACAGTCCGGAAAGTGAACACGAACATCAGGGAATACGGGATTTCTTTCCGTTACAACTGGAATATCCCAAACTTCAGGGTTTTTTTGAAAATCCCTCAAGCCCGGGCCCAAGCCCAAGCCCGACCCGACCCAGGCCCTAGTTGAAGCTTGATTCGAGCCGAGAATTTTTCTGAGCCCAAGCCCTGACTGTGGCCCGACCTGACCCGACCCAAGCTCGGGCTTTTAAGCCCGACCCGACCCTAACAACACCCATCGGACTTCCTCCCTTCGTGATGTCTCACTCTCCTTCGGAGGAGCCCTGTCGAAAAAAAAAAAGTTTTTATTTCGCACACCAATTTTCGTGCTCTCTGGACCGCACCTGATACGCTGTGTAGGGTTTATGAACAGTCCTTGGTAGAAATTGCTGGAGGGACTCCGAGGCAGAGGGAGCGGCAAAATCGCAGGGTCTTTGAGATGGTGTAATTAATTGATTCTACAGACTGATTCGAACAGAAATGGCCTCGGAGCTCTTCCTGGATGCATCTCGAGAGATCTACCAGAGATCTGTACAGTATCAGCGGGAAGCAGCAAAGCGCTGCACGCGGCGGCCAACAAGACATCCGTCCAGTTACGATCACGGCTGACAAGTTGGGTCCGAGGATTGTCCGCGCTCAGTTTGTTGCGAGCGAAGCGAAGTAGGCCCCCGGTCACTACCACAGTAGTCTCCTATTTTTGTGCGTGCAGTCGGCACATACATGGCTTGTGAAATATACTAACACATCTAAGTTGCACACCAAAGCACCGCGCAAGCACCGCATACCGCGTTCCAATCTTCCAGCTGCGCATACATGTCATGATGTCTGATCTGTGCAGTCTTGAGTAAGTTGCCGCACAGAACTATATGGAACTGAAGGAAGCTAACCTAACATGCACAGGACCTTGTATATTTGCTCGCTGCGGGACTACGATTCATGAGACCTATCTGCCATGTGCCTTAACCGTGAGTCCTCGTAGTCATCTTTCATGCTAACAACGCCGCCGCTTCCTAGAACTAGTGTCCCCGAGTCGGAGGTATGCTGTTCTCATGCTGTAAAACTTGAATTACCACTGATGTTTTTTTTCTTTACCCAAATCTTCTTGCACAACTCAATATCTGCTAGGTCTCATCTGAACCCCGGTATTCATATATCTGCGAGTATTCAGGTTTTGTACGCCTCGGAATATTACTGACCTCAATTTTTGATATCTGTGGCATCGATGACATGAACAGCGTTACCTGGGATCGTAGATAATAAATACTGTTACTACATATGTTCAATACATTTTTTATTATGCATCTTGTGGTTTCTCTAAGTACGGGGAAGGAAAAACTGGAGGAAGACTGTCAAAAATGCGCTCAAATTCTCACAAATTTGATCAAATTTATAGATACACGATCGATCTATATAATTGTGAGCATTTGTGATTTGTGCTCGCCAACGTTCGCGAAGCTAAATCACCTTGCTTTAGCTAGGTCTCCCTACCTGACAATTAATTTCTCCGAAACCTGCAAGAACAAACAAGACCAAACTTAGGAGATCACTGAACCTCGAAACCTAGCCGAAACCTGCAAGGAACAAACAGATCCAAACAATAGCATATCTCTGATCCTCGATAGGTTCGGTACAAGCCCCGTTCCGACGATGCCGTAAGATGCCGGACCATCCATCAAAACCAAACAAGCACAACACGGCCTTCGTCAGAAGGGCTTGCTTCAAAGTCCGGAAATCCGGGGGTTGAAAATCACCTTCCAGCAGCACAACGCGGCGTCGGAGTGCTGGGGTTACTTGGTAAAATTTTTAGTTCATCAGTACAGCTATGACTTTACAACAGAGTGCGAAGGATTTCATTGAGAAATAGTTGAGTTTTGAGGGGTGCAAGTTGGCCCAAAACACCCTTTTTTTGTGAAGCCTCAAAAATATTTATTTTTGGATGGATTACCCGGGAATTCAATTTGAAGCTACTACCAGTATGTATCTACAAATTACATATCAAATCTGGGTACTGTCTGGCCGAGGTCGCGTCCTACACCTCAGACAACTCCAAAACGCGTCGCATGTCACGGAATGTCACGCACCGTGACAACCGCGTCGCGACGTGACATAATTTGAAAAAAATTGTCCTCAGCGCGATATGAGCTCCCCCACGCGAACGGTCCTCGCAGGCTCCCCGTAACCCCCAAAGGAACTCGTCACCGTGTTCTAGACACTCCCAGGAAACGCAAAAGCCCACCTTCTGACCGTTTGCTTGGTATAAAAGTGCTGAAAGAGACGCTCGAAGATCTCAAAATCCGGACTCGCGAGCGACTCGGGCTGGGTTTCGATCTGGACAACTGGCAAGCAGAGCTTATTCGCCGCCTCCGCCAGGGATATGATTCTTTATTGGTCGCGGGCACGGGTTACGGAAAGAGTGTAATATTTGAAGGTCTTGCGGCATTGAATAAAGCGAAGATTGTGATTGTCGTTTGCCCGCTCAAGGCATTAGAACGAGACCAGGTGAGCTAGGAGTCCTAAAATCAAGTGATTTGACTTATCTCTGTGGATGTTGAGGTTAATGAAGCGCAGAAAAAAGGACTAAAAGCCGTCATGGTCAATGAAGATACTGTCGGCCCCGAAATTTGGGCAAACCTCCGCAGGGACATGCCAACCTATATTATGTGTCCCCGGAGATGGCCCTGTCCACCGCTTTCATTCAGCTATGGCAGGATCGCAGCTTCCGCCAGCGAGTCCAGGCTGTGGTGATTGACGAGGCACACTGCATTGTCGAGTGGGGGGACGACTTCCGAAAGGAATACAGCGGGCTTGCAAAGCTTCGAGACTACATAGGCCAAGAGACACCCATTCTGGCGGCGACGGCTACCTGTGATACCGAGGCGTTTAATGTGATATGGAAATCACTCAAATTTGGGTGTCGTCCGTTCTGGGGTATTGACGTTGGAACCGATCGCACCAACCTTCTCTATATAATCAGAATCATTAAAAATTCCGCCAATCCTCTCCTCGACATCATTAATATCTTTCCTGAAAAGATGGATAAAGACACACCACCTGCTGCACTGTCGAAATGCCTATTTTACTTCGACACCATCGAGGATTGTGCTCTTGCTGTTGAAACCCTCCGGAAATGCCTTCCAGCACATCTTCGTTCTCTTGTCCAGACTTTCAAGTCGACGGTATCGGAACCTGCAAAGGAGTTAGTGTGGGACAGATTTAAAAGTGGGGAAATCCGAATTCTGTGTGCGACCGATGCCGCGGGAATGGGGTGCAATGTGGCAGATGTGAAGTACACAGTTCTGTGTTCCCTGCCCGAATCGCTGTCACCGCTCGGTCAGCGATGGGGCCGGACTGGACGGAGCCGTAACATCCTTGGGACTTGCATACTTCTTGTTCCTCGGTGGGCGTTCCGGCCAGAAGCTGTTGGCCCCGATAGTCCGCAGAAAAAAGAAGAAACAAAAGCAGATGCAGACCGCCGTGCAAAGCTCAAAAAGCCCGTGGAGAATTTTGTGAACGCAGGTATGCAAGTCCTATAAAACAATAATAATTCTAACCAATGTTAGATTGCTCGCATCAATATCTGCGGACTTACTTCCAACCAGCGACAGGCCTCACTACTTACAACTCTCTGGATCCTTCTGACGAGCCTGTTGAAGTAGGATGGAGGTCAAAGGCATCCCAACGCGAGCTGTCATGGACTGTACTTGACCTCAAACGCTCACCTCCATCTGGGCGTTGTTGCAGCCGCTGTACCCCCGATCTCCTCTCACGGTATCCAGCTTCGGACCGCCACGATGCACGGCTAAAAATGTTCGCCTCGGACTTCCTTTTTCCCATCCCAACTTTCTCTCGCCGACAACGGATGGACTCCGTCTCTTCTACAGACTCTCGTAGCACGGCCGGCAACCATTCCCCGACTCGACCCACATTCATTCCCTTCACACACAAGGTCCAGCTCCCTAAGGAACAGCGGGACGACTTGGTAGCGGCTTTAGACAAGTGGAGAATTGAGAAACAGGCGCGCCGAGCAGGCGGCCGATCCCTCTTCTCAAAACGAGTCTTTCTTCCCGATGCACAACTCAAAAAAATAGCGGACCATGGAGGAGAGTTTCTTCGTGCTGCTACGGTCACGCCAGATTTAATTGGCAAGTTTGCCCAGTTGGACCTCGCTTCTAACGAGGATTTAAAAGACATGCATCCGTCATTATGGATTGGCGACCTGATGCGCAGCTTGCAATTGGTCTGACACCGCGTGGAGGGCATCGACAGAAGCAACAGAACACTGCGATGTCAACGTCGCGCAGGACTGACGAAACACCACGTCTTCCGATGCAGCCCATCGCCCAGCCTTCGTTTTCACCGGCTCGTTTGGCACGCGGCCGTCCGCGGGGTCGGGGTCGTGGCCGTGGTGCAGGAGCAGCAGCCCGACAGCCGCAGACGACAACCGTTAATGCCAGCGATGTTTTTGCACCCGCAATGCCACCATTCACCATCGCACCCAACCCCCACCTATACATCCCTTGCCGCACACTCAGTTGACATCTCAGCAACAACGTCATGGTGTTCCCTCGACGGCGTACATGCCATATTACTCGCCCGCTTACCTGCCATATACCCCGAATGGCCCTTACTATCCCCAGATGTACCCAATGTATGCCTTACCGCCTCGCTATTATCCCCCGACTCCCAACAATGAGAACAGAAATGGCTAGACTTGTTATTGTACTAGTGCTATATATTATCTGAATATTCCAACCCTCCACCTAGAGATCCAAGGCCAAGATAGCGTTGTTCATGGGTGTCTCCGTCATCCACATCATTGAACCCGTCCCTCGCAAGCGGATTTTGGCCAACGCGATCGAACACCGAACCATTTACCAATGGATCGTCGGCCTCGGGAGAGATTCCCGGCATTCCCACTGGGTATCCTGATGCCGGGTCCCATGCTGTGGAACGAATAAATTCCTTGAATTTTCCTCCGTGCAGTGCCTGTGCCCCAGTCTCCAATGAATCGACAATTGCGCTGACCCGAGGTCCTGTAGCAACATCCCCCTTTTTGTTAACCTTCAACGGGACGTATACTGGCCGATTTCCCGTCAGAACGTGCAGCCGAGCATCCAGCATTGTTTCCGTGAGCAGGCGTAGGTCCTGTCCGACATCAACTTCTTTATGTCTCCTCGCCCGGTCTGCAAACCCAAATGTGCGCGCAAATTGATGACTGACTTCACGGAAGGCCTCAACTGCTGCCGACCCCTTCTCGATAATGTACTTGATTGTGACACCCGAGCCTTTCGCAATATTGACGCGCTGAATTCAAGGTCAATTTTATTTACAAGGTAAAGAGTGTGCGGCAATTTACCTTGACCCAGTAGTTGTTCTGTTCCAAGTAGAGATCGCTGGCAATGTTCCGCCCACGTAGACCAAAACGATTAAAGAACCATGCCTGTTCCTTTGCCGTCTGCATTTCGGGTGTGAGCTCGTACTTCCACTGCAGCAAGATTTCAATGCATTCCCGTGCATAATTGTGGAGGCCAGCGCCGCGAAACGAAAAGGCCCAATACTTCAGCACCCGGAGAACTACGCCGGCATCTGCAAAGGCCACACCACGTTCATAGACACAGAAGATCAGAGCGTCCCGGACAAAGTACTGTGAGTGCGCGTAGTAGTCATCACTGATATTTTTTGCTTTCTCGATATTTTGCGCTTCGGTGAAGTCTTTCACAAAGTCTTCGGCAAATTCCTTGAGTTCAGCGAGCGTTGGTTTCCATTTTGCAAGGTCTGCCCATCGCTTGATATTTTTCTTAAGCCTAGAAAGATGTCAAAAACAATATAACACATCCGACCGTTGAGACACTTACATGACTTCATACAGAATTCGAGCTATCAGCGAGTGGCGTATGAGAGCCTTGGCATCGGCGTAGTTCGGTTTGTCTGCATCCCAAGTCCGATTCAAAAGTCCCTTGTGCCTGGCAAGAGAGCCGGGATCCAAAACCGAATCACCAAAGTGGAGCCGCATGATCATATGTGTGGCGTTGAGTGCAAAGTGCCACAGTGCGCTGAGTTCTTCGACATATGCCAGGCGCTCCATGTCATTGATATCGTCCATTCGATCCCGGCGGGCACCCCGAATGTTGTTGGAAGTAAGCCAGGCTCCCACAATAATTCGCGCTTTCGCTGCCCACTCGAATTCCGTGAACCCACTGAACTCCTGCAGCTTTTTCAGCATCTTTATTATCCCTTTCTTCGAGCCCTCATTGACATCAAAAACCCCTGCGGGTCGCCCGTCTGTGCTCTTGGGCGGTAACGGTCTATCAGATGCAATTATGTCCTCCGCAGCCTTAAGCATGGCGTCCCGCCCTTCCCACTCCTTGCCGCCCGGACAATATGCGAGTATCAGGGTCATTACGAGCCCCACAAATGACGAGAACATCTTGGCTTCATCGTCATCCGTTGGAATTATATCTGTACCCGTCGCGGCAGCACGCTTCCCACGTCGTTTCTGCTTGGCTTCGAGGTCTTCCGCCGATGGATCTGCGTCAGGGAGCGAAATAACAGCCACATTCGTAGCATGTATCATTGTGTTTTTATTGAAGAGCCGTTGTTGGGATTTTCGGAGGAAGATGTTGATATTGTCGAAGATGATGTAGAATAGATTGGACCCTTGCATTAGGTTGACGGCATGTGCGACTGCATCCTCTGACAGGATCTTCTTAAGGCGTTCAATGGTCGTAATGGAGACGCAGGCTCCAGCGTTGCTGAGAGTGTTGAGAATGCGGGAACTCGTCCCTCCAATCTCAAGGAAAAGGCCGAGTATCATGGGGAAGACATTGGTGCCGGTGTTCCGTGTAAAAGCCATTATACTAAAGACAAATACAAGGGCCTGGGCAAATTAGAGTTCGATATAGCAAGGGAAAGAATGGCACTTACAAATGTGGCATTACGTGCAAACCCCATATCTTTCCAGAAACCCCCCGTCTCCCCCGCAAACGCTGCTCCATCGTCCGAGGACCCATTAGGCGTCTCCTCCCACTCATCGGGCTCCACAGGGTTGCAACCTTCGCCTTTGCACCCTTCCGCGCTCGCTTCTTGCGGTACTCGTTGGGAGAGGTTGTGAATACCGACAGAAAATCCCAAGTGTAAGGAGCATCCTCGAGGTAAATTCCGGGCAATATTCCGGGATTGAGGATGTTTCGGATGTAATCCATGGTGCAATCCTTCAACCGAACCTTCAAACGAGGGTCGTTCATGACCTTATCGCTTTCCTGCAGTGCAATCTCGTCCATGCATGGCTTGATAATTGTCGAGTGCAGGTGCGGGATACTTTTTGGGAAGCGGTCGTGCCAGGCCTTGAATATACGCTGGGGAGCGAATCCATGGCTTGAGTGATTGCCCATGAAAAGTCCGGCTCGATGTCTGACCGTTGGGATCGTAGATTCAAAGAGGAAGACTAAGAATTGCTGAATAGAGAGCCCGAAGAAAAGGAGCAATGAAAACAGAAGCTGGCATTGGATTTGAGGATTCTGGAGGTCTGGAGCGGGGGAGACTTGGGATAGAAGGGCTGCCCAGTCTGGATTCACGTCCATGGCCTCTGGCGCCGGTGCTGTGGCCATCGCTAATTAGCGCGATGCGGGCGCGACGCGTAGTCACGATGTGTCACACATGGTGACATTTTGACTCGTCTCCTCCGAGGCGGCGAGATTTCATGGTGAGTGAATGAAAAAATCCTAATTTCTGTGTGCACACTCCTGAGATGCATATTATTATATCCCTCTGCAAAGTCCTAGTCAAATTATGACTTCCTAGACCCCCAGAGCACAATTTCGAAAAAGTGAGATGGGCCACATTGACACGGAAACAGAATTATTTTGAAGGAATTTTTTGTCCGGAAAAAATTAGGTAGGCCATGACAGACATGTTATATACAAATTACAAAAAAGACCTAGGGCAAGGAGTGAGGTTTGAGGGCAGAAGAAAGGAATCGGCAACCCGCTTGTTTGACGGACTTTGAAGCAAGCCCCTTCAAGAAGGTACCCCGGCGCGCCGGGCCGGAACTTCGCGGGCTTGTTCCGAACCTAGATCCTCGAAACTCGAAACCTGCAGGGAACAAATAGAACCAAACCTGCCGTAGCACTGAACAAAAAGTGTTTTAAAAATTAAAACCTTTGAATTTTGTTCGGACGTTTCCGATCTGCTTTTAACACTGACTGCCAGTCAACGATGGCACAGCTTGGGCACAGCACGGGGGCGCGGAGCGCCCCCGGTGCACTGTTGTAAAGCAAGGTCCGAGACGGCAGTAGCCGGCCCCTAGTTTGGTTACCATTCGACCAAATTCCCCACATCCAGTTGAATTGTCGCAGATTCAGTAAAGTGGATTTTCCTGCAGCAAGCCAGGTTAGATTACAGTGTTTCAATCACATTTTTTTATCTATTGTGTTTCTGCCATTTCTGCCTTGCACCCATTCGAGACTCGTAACTTGATGGTACAGTGCGCTCCAGGCGGGATCGATTCTCAATTGATGGTACGAATGTGCCCTGGTTTAACAGACACGGCGTCCAACAGAATGTGCCGGCTGTGGCCCCGAATGTGCCGCCCATAAGCGAATATGCCGGGGTTCGAATGTATGTAGGTGCCGGCTTTGGTCTATCCCGCGTTTGGGGCCAAAATTCCCAGTTTCTACTGTGGGGGACAAAATTTCGCTTCTGGGCCCTTTCTCAACCGCTTGCACCCTCTACTCGCATGTTCCAACGACTCTTTGAGTCTTGCAGCTTGATTCTAAGTCTACAGAATCAATCTCACCTTGGCCTTATGAGGATGCTTTGCCAAAAAAAAAACTCGCGCTCCGCGATATTTACTCTATTCTAGTCGAACTTTGCTCGTTTCCAGCCTGTTTTACTCTATAAATGGCCGGAGGTAGGGCCATTTTGAGGCGTTGATTTACTCTATGGCTGACCATCGGCTAAGGTAGTGACCGGGGGCCTAGCGAAGTAATTCTTGCCTAACACGTGACGAGGGGTAGAGATAAATTTGCGAAAACAAGAACAAACAGTGCTCGCTGTGGCTGACAGACCTTGGGGGAAAGAATGCCCTCAAAAATGTTCAACTCTTGGGCAATTGCCCTGGGAATAGCACCAAAAGATGCGCTTTTATGGCGCGGTTCGATTGATACCGGATTCAGACCCGATTAGTGCTGGCCAAAAATACGATACGGAAAAATATATTTTGAATATATTCAGATATATACGAATACGATAACATATGACTGAATATACAATATGGATATAATACGATACTGACCCAACCGTATTCAAAATTTCAAATATATTTGAATACGATCAAGTGCCGTTTTTGCCACCTAAAGACTGCAATCAGCACCAGTCTGTTGTGATATACAAGGGAGGATATGTGGTGCAGACAATGAAGTGGAAGGGAGCAGGAAGGAGTGTGGGTGAGAACACGATAGATTGATGGGGGTGGTTTGTCGAGTCTATCAAGTCTAATCATGTCTGGTGTTACAGGCGTAAACTACCCTGCTTTTCTACATCAATGATACACAGCCTTGTTCCACATGGTACAAGCTGTTTCCACTGAACATATGTATCATCCGTTCCAGTTCTGGGGTGCAAACGCTGAACGTAAGTCCCGTCCGTTCCAACATGTGATCACATAATTTCCTTTTAGGGATGGTGCATCAATCGGACACCATGTCCGCCAATTATGAACGTACGCCACGTACGTCCAAATGTTCTTCCATGAACGTAAACCGCATACAATGACTTCTCATTGTATGCCACATACGTTCCTTCATCAAGCCGGTACTGGGTTCGCACCGCTTGATATTCCAACACAGTCGGATCATCAAGTCTCACCAGACGGACTTCAAAATTGGTTCGGGTGTGCCTCAAGCCGCTCCTCCGGTTCAAGATCCGTGAGCTGCTGGACATTCGACCATTCCGTTCAATCAAAACTTGCGTAATTTTCCCGAGCCTCAACACAAGCCTAGCAGACCCATCCTGTTCCTTGTCTGCTCCCGTTTACCTCTGTAGATTCATCCATTCTTTCTGCCATCATCCAGATTATGTTCTGACCCAATCTAACATGTCCTTTTTTGTTCTAACTAGGGCGACCCAGAATATATCTGAATATATTCAAAATATATTCATATTCAGTCACAAAAATATGAATACGATACACTACAAATACGATACGGCCTCTGGTAGGTGAATACGATACAGCAAATGGCGTATTGTATTCGTATTTGGCCAGCACTAGACCCGATGACGAGGGAAAACATTTGTGAGGAAAAGGAGAAATGTAAGCTTGACTACGCCTCCCTCGGTCTTCTTCGCGAGCATTTGTGCTTTCAGCGGCTCACTAGTAACTGGAGTGCAGTATTTTGGCAGTACTAGGGATCCGCTGTGCTCGCGAAGAAGACCGAGGCATGATCACGCTTACGTTTCTCCTTTTCCTTCTCGTTTGGTCTGAATCCGGTATCAATCAAACCGGGCCAGAAAAGTGCACTTGCTGATGATATTAGGGTTATTCACAGTGGCCTTTTTGACGTCCTTTTTTGCGCCCTTTTTTTGCTCCCTTTTTTCTGCCCTTTTTGTTCTTTGGTACATAAATGTAATCGAGCGACCTATAAAATCCAAAAAAATTCACCCGAGTCCTTTTTGAAGACCTGAGGTGCTATGTGACCTTTCAGGAGCCATAAGAGCACCCAGACTGCATGAAATGGATAAAGGGAGCCAAGAAGGGACGAAAAAGGGAGCTGAAAACCAGGGTGTTCACAGTAGCCTTTTTTCGGCCCTTTTTCGCTTCCTTTTTTTTTCTGGTTTCATCCAATATCGCACGTTGGACCTAGATTTTTGGAGTTTACACCCTTTTTGCATGTTGAAATTGAAAGGGGGAAAACACCCCCAAGAAAAACGGCGGGAATACAAAAAAGGGAGAAAAAAGGGAGTGAAAAAGGGAGGAAAAAAGGCTACTGTGAACAACCCTATTCCCAGAGCGATTGACCAAGAATTGAACGTTTTTGAGGGCATTCGTTGCCTCAAGGTCTGTCAGCCACTGCAAGCACCGTTTGTCCTTGTTTCCTGCATATCATCACCCTCCGCCTCGTTACGTGCATTAGGGTAAAATCGCTTCGCTTCACTCTCGCAAGTATTGGCGCGATATTGACCATGGGTGTGGTTTTGCGCTATCAACTGCATTAGTGTGCAATGCATCATTTCGGGGAGATATCACTTACATTCGACTGGCGTAAATATGAACATTGTTGTATCATGCGAAATCCATCAAAGCCCATCGTATCCGTCGGTATATTTCGGCACGACGTATTGAGTATGTGAGAGACTGGAACATGAGAGAAAGAACAAGAAATGAAAAAAAAAAATGACTTACTTTGGCAAGCGATTAAGGCTGAGGGTAGAACATCGCAAGGGACGCAGAGGGACTGGCAAGGGGTCGTGTGTCATAGTAAGAAGAGATAAGCCTGACATGATGTGGCAGGATCGCTTAGTCTCTTATAAACAGATGCTACAACAATACAGTGCTCGTACTGTACTATTAAAATCAATTCGTCAAGGGTTGTGACGTGTGACCCAAAGTTCAAGTTCGACAATTCGTCAAGGGAGCTCGAACTGCGTGACATCCCCCAAAATTTCGTCAACCCGTAAAAACATTCCAGGAGCTGCGGTGAATGCATAGTGACTCAATGGAATAATTTAGGAATGACCTGAGCAATGTATTTCAATATATCTTTGGGTGATACACAAAAAAAAGCCATTTTTGCTGCTGAACTCATACTGCAAACAGTGCAAATCCCTAAATTTTGGGTGGTTGGAAGTCTAACTGGTAAAGTATCGGTTAGGTATCCATTCAATCTGATACGTTGCGTTTCAGGAAATTTGATTATTAATCCGATACTTTACCAGTTAGAACCAACTTCCAACCGCCCAAAATTCAGATATTTGCAGTGTGACTTGCTCTGAACGACATATTTGTGGGGTTTGAAGCCAAAAACCTTAAAAATGGGCAATAAATTGAGTGGGAAGGGCCTACAGCCGAGGAAAATTGCAGCAAGCACCCCTGAACCGAAATTTTGAACCTACCGTGACGAAAAGTATATTCGTCAAGAGCCTCGGTGACGCGTGACGTGGTTGAAAATTCGTCACGTCAAGCACCCCCGTGACGCGTGACTGACGAATTTTGATTTTAATAGTCCCTCGCACGTTGCAGTGATCGCTGCGCCGCTGGCAAGCGCATCACTGGCAGTGCACAGCGGCAATGGCAAGGGCTTGCTTTGGCGGGATGGGATGCCTGGCGCGTCGGTGTGGTTCGCGTCAGGGCTGTGCTTCGGCGATATCGGATCTGTTCGGGACAAGCCGGATTTAGGCATCTCTTCCTCCAGCAGCGACTCAGTTCCTGCCCCTCCTCTTCTGCAAGTTCAATCGGTGGGTTAGGTGAACATTTTTGTCAGGTTCCTCGTTCCCTATTGTTGGCAGCACTTTTACTTCGCGACTTCGCACAGGAACAAACAAGGCAAGAACATCGGACGTCGTGTATGGGTCACAGACAGCATTCTTGCCAGTCACTAGCAGTATATTGTTCGCTGCCAATTTTTTCGCGCCAGCCGAAAAAAAGGCAGGACACTCCTTCCCGATACAGAGGTGTCTCGAGAATCGCGTCAGACCAGGGTTCGAATACCTACATCCGGATGCGTCGAAGCTAAAATATTCCCCTTCTTTCCTCTGCTATTCCGTTCTAATACCCATTCAACCAAGGATAATAAGGTCAACGATTCGTATCGATCATCATTGCCATGGAACTCCCAAGGCCGCGCAAATTTCTCCGCGGGGGTCTTCGTCTTTCAGTGCTGCGACCGTGTTTAATGCATCTTCTTCAGCCGCTTTGTACTAGATGTGTTTACGAGATGAATAATATGCTCATTGGGTTACAGCGAGGTTCGACTCCCCGGGGTCAGAACACAACGTGCGGGCTTTTTGAGGGGCCACTTTGTCCCATTTGAAGGTAATGCATCTTCTGCCCCATCTGGGACACCGGACTCAAACAGATAAATCATCGGACGTGGTGCCTGGAACACCGCCAGCCATTTCAGAAGTTTCAAGTGCGGTTACTGGTTCAATTCTCCGCGCCCGAGTCTAGCTCACGGCGGGTGTCCCGACATATCGATGCCATGCGCAGCCCGCCGCTGACGGAGCCACAGAGAAGACCTTCATAGTCGGTGGCTGGACGAACAACCAGAACATCCCGATGTGCACTAAATTGGTCTCTCGCAGCTTTGGGGGTCTGTGAGAACGGCGTATTGATCTGCCGGGTGAGAACTTTGAGGAGGTGGATGTGGAGGAGGAGATGCGCGTCCCACGTGCTGGGCCATGGCAGTGGTGCTTCATCTGTGCAGTAGCGGGGCCGTGGAAGAAATGTGGTTGTGCGCTGCCATTTTTCTTCTCGTAGAATTTCGATGGCCTTGATGTTGAATTGGTTCAGGAATTTGTGACGGCCGGGTGTTCTTCTGTGGCGCAGCATGCTGGTGCGAAGGCTGGAGTGAACACAGATAAAAACACAAGTGCCGCAAGGCATAATAAGTTTGTCCAGCATAATGGACTTGTCTACATAATCCTGCTCTGCTGACTCTTAATATGTTCATCTTAGAACCGACAACATCCTCCTGCCCCAACACACATGTCGGATTCGTGACTCTGAATAAACATGTAGTGATCCAGGATCACTCTCAAACTATGCCCCGAAATTCCGTTCCGTTGAGAAAATCAAAATCAAATAAATCCAAGAACCACCTGCTTTTCTGTAAAACGCGAGTGTTTTACCACCTACCAATGGTTCACTATATATCGGCCGGGGATATTGAATGTGGTTCCGACTCTCTCCTACGCCGTTCAACGTGTACGGGTGGGATAACAAGGAAGACTGGTAATGACAAACCACAAGCGTTGAAAGATGGTCAGATCGAAGTCGCCATGTATTTAAACTCAGTTGCGGAAAATGTAATCACAAGTCTCAACCCAGTCATTAAGCTAATGAATTTCCACCGGATCCACTACATGTTCAAGAATCCGTTCTACTTCGTCGGATATATCTTCTTCTTTGGAGCCCGTGGGGATACTTCGCGCCAACTGACGCAGAGCATCATGAACCTGTGGGCTGCTGGTTCGCAAAGGAATGACCAGAAGCCGCGTGTCGCTGCCCTCTGGAACTCGAACGACGTGCAGTTGGACACGCCCGACACTACGGCTCGAGCGCGAAAGAATTTCAGTCCACTCAGAGCCCGCCTTCTTCAGGTCATCTGAGGTGAGCGAATTCACCGCGGAATCCACAGAGATCCGAACTAGGTTATGAGTGTAGTCGAAGAAAGTGAAGAACCGGTCGGCAGGATGATCGGCCATGAATATAACCTGCGTTTCGCAAATTGAGTGGATTCCGTCTGCATAATCTTCCTGCACCACCGCGCGCAGAAATTTTCGCTCGCGAAAGCCTAGTGGACATGAATTGGTTTCCCCTGTGTGAATCATGAGGGGGCAGGGGCTGGACAGGGTGGGTAAAACATACCGAGGGACAACAAAGCAGGGGAGCCACAATGGTTGCGATGTCCACCGTGCTTCCAATCCGCGATCTGACAATCGCTGGAGCAATAATAGTGGATCTTACATCCCGAGCACCGCCGACAACGAGAGCTATCTTGGATTTTTCCGCACTGTGTGCAGTCAATATCAAATGTTCGAATTTCGGAGCGTACGAACCTCAAGATTATCGCAAGCCCTACTCGATTGCAAACCGTCCAGGAGTCGCACACGCTTTTCAGCAAGATAATGAAATGAATCCCAGTCGTCAACTATTTCGGCGTCTTCAAGCTCTTCGCTGGACCAAATTTCTGTGACGTCGTCGAGGACTTTCTTCATCGCTGTGACAACATGGTAGTAGAGAAGGCCACCCGGTAAAATCTTCGTCAGGAGAAATCGCAGACGATTGTCAAAAATTGAGGGGAATTCGGTGGCAACACCAGCCATCATACGGAGGAGGCCAGCCTCGATGGCGGCAGGCAACCACTGATATCCTAGTGTTGTGTTTAAGAGATGTTCCAACAACTCCAAAGTGACGACGAAGGACGACTCGAAATTGTCGTGGAGCCACGAATCGGGGTTTGATTTGCAGGCTTCGAGTACAGTGTCCATCGCAACCACAAACGCGGGTACAAATCCGTGAAGGCGCAATGTTTCGAGGAATTTTTGACACGTCAAGAGGTGAGGCGGGGTGGTAGATTGTTGGACAGTGTATCCAGAATCAGCGGCCAGAATAAGGCGCGAGAGATACCGCATGTAGGAGGCGGAGGAACCGATTTTCCATGAAAATTGTCCGTTCACCACGTCATCCAGGTGGCACATCATAAGCCTGGCCAAATCATCGAGGGTACCTCCGGCACCATCGACCATTTCTGCGAAATGCAGAGGATCTGTAAAGGCCAATGATCCGATGATCCCGGCGAGGAACCAGAGACATGCCTCGTACGCCTCCCTCGGCGATTTGGGAAGGAGAGTCCATGTCGCCGCCAGAAGAACCCTGAGCCCGGGTGTAGCCGAAATGATATCGCGCATGGGTTCAGGGTCGTAAATGTCGGCAACAAATAGCAGAAACCTGGTATAAGCCTCGGGTTCCCGGAAAACCGATGAGGCTCCAAGATATTCCCGGTATTCATACATGAAGAAAATCCAAGGCCAGATTCTGGGCCAAAGAGTGGGTCCCACGTCCTCCGGCTCTCGATACTTCTTCGATACAGGATCTATTATGTCGAATATAACCTCCAGAGCCAGCGATGCACAAGCCACGCTTGCTCTCGTATCAGGCTGAAGGGATTCCAAATCGGCCGGTGTCGGAATCTGGGCAGGGTCCAAAATGGCATAAAACACAGGTAAAAAGAGGATCTTGTGAGAATCAGTTGCGCTCTTAACCAACGTTGCCGCCAGTTGAAGATTGTGATAAGATCGGCTGCTACCACATGCGGCCAGAGCGACTCTCTGTCGAGTATGGCGCCGAGATGAGATGAAGACAATCAAGTGCGAACCCAAGACGCACCCTTTGGGAAACGGGGAGTCGCTGTATGTTTTGTAAGTCTACAGCCGGATGATGCATGGAGGAGAGGACTGGATTGGAGAGAAAGAAAAGATAAGCGACGTTTGACGGCTTTGATGTGTCCGACCGCTTGATCGCCGAAACGAGTTTACATAATGATGAACGAGGATGAACGGTGTCAGGGAACAAAATTCATGTGCTGGAGTTTTTTCGCTTCCACGTCTTTTTTTGTTTTCCTTCCGAGGCTCCTCCTGCTTCGCCGACCAAGCACACCGACAACCCAAAAAATGCCAAAATGGCTATAAATTGGATCGTAGGCCCAACATTCATGAAGGACTGAGTCGAGGTAGCTCTCAGCCGTGCCAAATGAAAATTCTCGCAGCCAAGTTGCGGCTATCCCGTTAGTTTCATCATTCAATCATCTCTCTTATTGAATGTACGCAGATATCGGTGTATCTGATTTTATCCCTGTTAGGACTACAGTAGACCGATATCAGAACAACGTGAGAAATGCCAGTTCCATGGATCGTTTCCGCGTGTGGAATTTCGTGGAAAGACAGGAGAATATGATACAATGCGGATCGCATACGGATCTCGATAATTAACGTGTCCACGCACCTCACATGAGGGTGCTCGGCGACCCACAGACATTTTCTCTGCTGCGCTTGATTTGGATGTTGAGGTAGGTTTATCCCTAGCTATATTCCCCGGTCATTCATTCATTCAACCAGTGATGATGTCCGCCCACGGTCCTGTGGCACGGACTCAGACATCGTTTCGTGGTGGGAAATGGCTAAGCAACATATAGAGCCCAAGCCCGCCTAGTTCGATTGGATTTGCAAAAAACACAGGCTGCATGGCTCGGATGGCGACATCATGCAGAGCGAAATCGGATGCAGCCACGATCACACGGGGGATCAGAAGCCCGCGCAAGGGGACGGCGTGTTCCTCCTCCGTTCTGTGCTTACTATGCCCCCACTTCCCGGGACACGCTTAGTCCCAGAAGTCCCACAGGTTCGCGGCCGACCCGGTCAGAGAGAGACGACCAGTGACGTACAGTCATGGCCTGGGTCAAATATTATAGGGATTGCTAGGCGGAGTCAGGAAGAGTCGGAGTGGTAATGCGCGAAGTAGGCACCATGGTACCCAAGCTTGGTTTCATCGCCGTTTAACGGCCAGCCAAGCCGGTCGGACAAGTCTGCTTGTTGCAGCGGCAGTGTGCGGCACTTACATAGGCAAAGCGGCATTTTCCCCATGCCCGCTTGGTTTGGATGTCGGAAAAATCCTGTTTAGTTTGTAACGGCTTGAGCTGGATTACCGGCTTGTAGTGGATTACAGTGGGTTATAAACCATTGACAGGGAATGTTATAAGCCATCTGAATCTATTGTATGGCGCACAAGTTACATACGCACTTATGAGGGTTTTTGGCTGCTCACAAGTCACAGCCGTTAGTAGGTAGGTGGGCAGGATTACACGGCACGGTCCAGCTCATGAACGCCGGTTTCCAGGAAGTATCTCGGTGTACACCTTCGTCCCTGGACCCCTTGTATTCCTCTAGCCGAGCTCACGGTCGATTGGATTCTTGGAATCCCTCTCGCCGCCGGATAACTAAAAGCCTACAAAGGAGCAAAAAATAAGGTTAGCACAACAACTTGGGTCAACCTCCGCTCAAGCAACTACACGGAACACAAACACAACGTAGTATAACTCTGCGAGACTTGAAAGTCAGCGCGGGACTTCATGGGCTAGATTCAAGGAGAGCAAGCTCTCTCAAGGAGTTCGAGTCTTCGCCGAGCCAAACAGACATGAAGTAGCGGGTTGCTTTTTTGTCTTCGCCAGTATCACGGCGGGATACAACGAATAGCGCTTGCAAAACGAGTCAAGTCACCTCCCAGCACAGCTTGTGGTCTCTTTGAGCCAAGGGACGTAATCCGCATCCAGAAGCTCAATCAAACTCTTTTAAAAAGACGCGGACGTATGGGTCGTTATTTTGGCTGATATAGAAGTTACACCCGAAGATTATTAAAGAGTAGGTGATGTCTCGCGGAGGTATCCCAGTCTTTGTGAAAAGGAACATGGATCACCGGGCAAATGAGGATTTTGGACAAATGAAGTTATACTTCAGAATCCGCGTAGGAGACATACAACCGGTCAGACATCCTCGTACTCGGCCTTACTCTGCGGTAACCATTGGTTTCAATCTAATGAAGTGCAGAAAAAATGAAAGACTCACTCCCAAAAAATCTCCGCATCCTCGTGCCACCGCTCTTCATCGCTCACATTCAGCTCTTCATATCCCTTCTGTCTTGCAATCAGTGTGTGGTTGATCGTCAGCGCGCCAACCTCGTCTCCGTTCGCACGGTATACGCCCTCCATCATACCCCACCCGTCCCACAGCACGCTCCCCACCAGCCGTCGCAGCAGCTTGACCTCCGAGCCCGTGTACCCAAAGCACTCCCACATTCTGAGTCTCGCGAGCGGGACGGGGCGCAGCTCGAGGTAGCAAATGAGCAGCTCGAGGAAGCGTGTATTGTCGAGGTCGAAATACGAGTTGGTCGGGAGCCCAGCAGGGTTGCTGTGCCGGAGCTGCGGGAGCCAGTTCCCCTCGCCGCAGTGGACGCTCACGATCTTAATCGTCTGCATCGCGGGTAGGAGGGTGCAGCCGCCGGTGTCCGTCCCCGCTTCCCCTTCCCCGGTCGCAGGCACATGCGTGCTCTCGAGGTCGCGCACGAGCGCCCAGAAAAGACCCGCGGGCGGGGAGCCGTTCGCCACGAGCGTCTGCAGCCCCGCGAGCCGGTCGAGGAACGGCCGCCACAGCGTGGCAGGGATAGTGCACCAGTTGTGGACCCACAGCCACTCGAGGTGCTCGAGCCACGTGAACGCGGGCAGCGCGGCGAAGATCGTCGCGAGCGCGAGATCGTTGTGCACGTTGGGCACGATCCAGCTGAGGCACGCGTCGAGCGCCATGTCGCGTGGCCAGCGCTCGTTCGCGTAGGTGAACGCGATGGACGCGGTCTCCACGTTCGCCGTGGATGGCGTCCACAGGAGGTCGTTCCCACCCGCGGTGCAGCCATCCTCGCGGTCGATCATCATGCATTTGGGTGGCTTCGGCATGCGCACGGAGAACGTGCGGTATAGCGCGGGGAGGTTGTCGAAGTTGCTGAGATGGAGATTGAAGCGCCGCAGCTTCGGGCTGTCAAGTGCCTCGATGAACTGTGTGCAGTGCTTGGGACTACCGGAGAGATGGAGATCGCGGAGGATGGGGAGGGAGATTGGTCGGATATGTGATAATGGAGGGGCAGAGAAGCCGGAGAGTTTTAGTTCGTGGAGCTGTTGGAGCTGACCCAATGCGAGTGCGAAGCCATCCCAAGGGACGAGTTGCCAACCCGTGCAATATATTTCAAGAGAAACTAGCTGGCTGGGGAGAGGCGGGAGGTATGAAATGTTGGTGCATATGAGGAGAGAGCGCAGCGCTGGAAATGGCGGAACGTCTGGCTGGACTGGAACATTGGGCGCACAGAAGGAGTAATTTTCGATCGATAAGTCGGTGAGGTGAGGGAATGGACCAGGAAGCAGGTCCAGAACGCGCTGGCTGAGCACATGAAACTTGAGATGGATGCGTGCTATCCGTTCTGCCGTTTTCAGCACGTCGCACACCAAAGTCTCGACGAGAGGAAGCCAAATGTTCGCCGTGACGATCAACAGCGAGGATTTTGACCGCTCAAGGCAGGCGCTCACCCACGCTCGAGATTTGAAGACGACATGACTCCAGAGCAGTGGCGTATCGAGGGCGATCCGCCGCCAAGAAAGGCACACATGGCTGCACGCAATCCAGGAATACTCCGCGACCGAGCGCTCACACACCAGGAGGAAGATCTCCGCAACGATATCCGGTGGCAAGCCGCTTATTGGGAGCTTTGCGTTGTGTTCTGGATCCGGAGGCGGTTTCGGCGGAGGGTCAAAGATAATAAACGGCGTAGCCCCAGATATAGAGGACATAGAATGGAGAGGAGGGAACGGATCCTTGACCATCGCCCAGGGAGCCAAGGGCTGCGAGAACACTTGCGATAAGAGTTGAGGGCGGGTAAGGTCTGGCTGCCGGCGCTTAAGGGAGACTTGTCGCTTGAGTCGCTCCCACAGATCTAATGGACAAGGTAAGTCAGGAATACCATAGAACCACAACGGGCCACGCACTGGAAATGGCCACAGGCTTCATACTCGCTAGTTCGCGCGCGGTGGATGGGAGACAGAAACAAGTGGTATCCTTGGTGGGAATGTGCAATTAGCGCGGCACAGCGTGTCTGGTGTTTCCGGTCCGAGCGCCGACGGAGAGCGCGAGTCGGAAGAAGCCGGGCGGAGTTTGAAATGCCACCCACCCATGCCGCATTGAACCTTCATTCTCTCCCTATTTTTCTCTGGACGTGGCAGCATACAACCTCTGTCAATGTTTCTCCTTAATCTCTGTGTACACGCCGGAGCGCGGTAGAATCACTGCATTAGGGTTGTTCACAGTAGCCTTTTTTCCACCCTTTTTCGCTCCCTTTTTTCTCCCTTTTTCGTATTCCCACCGTTTTTCTCCGAGTTTTTTTTCCCTTTTCAATTTCAACATGCAAAAGGGTGAAAATCCAAAAAATCTAGGTCCAACGTGCGATATTGGATGAAATCAGAAAAAAAGGAAGTGAAAAAGGGCTGAAAAAAGGCTACTGTGAACACCCTGGCTTTCAGCTCCTTTTTTGGTCCCTTTTTGGCTCCCTTTTTGGCTCCCTTTATCCATTTCATGCAGTCTGGGTGCTCCCATAGTTCCTTAAAGGTCACATAGCACCTCAAGTGTTCAAAAAGGACTCGGGTGATTTTTTCTGGATTTTATAGGTCACTCCGTTACATTTATCTGCCAAGCAAGAAAAAGGGCGCAAAAAAGGACGTCAAAAAGGCTACTGTGAATAACCCTATTGCCTTTCGGTGAGTGACACGAATTCTCAGATGCTTTTTTTAAATGGATCTGGGCGTCGAATGTAGACTGTTTCATCGCAAAAAGGGCGGAAAAGGGCATGAAAAAGGGCTACCGTGAAGAACCCTAATACCAGACTCGGTGCTGCATCCTGCTTGAGTCGTACTTACATTTGCTCAAAGACACCCACTGGGGGCACCCAGCGAGGCATGTGAAGGCCAAGTGCGTAACCCACATGTGGTTCGCACTGGGTCGACCTTGGGAACAAAGCCAATAAGGCGGCCATTCACAGCCAAAGGCTGGCTTTGTTGCATGCTTTGTTTCTTGGTGGGGGAGAACAAAGTATGCAATAAAGCCCTCATTTGTCTGTGAATGGTGGCTTTGTGAACTTTGTTATGAACTTGTTTGCATGCGCGATCACATGCGGGTTACGCACTTGGCCTTCACATGCCTCGCTGGTTGCCCCCAGTGATGGTCTCCGCTGTACTCAATGTGTGCTGAGACGATTGCTGGAGTGACCATTTCCGTGCGTTCGGTGCTTCCTCAAAACTTCCCCGCGACATGCTCCGCTATGTTGACACTGTGAGTATTTCAACCTTGCCTTATATCCGAGACGCTCCTCTATTTTCATAGAATTGTAATGCATCTTACTGGACTTCGGGCGTCAATCGCTGGCTTTCTGTACGCAGCTGCATCCACCTGTGATGCTCTCCTTGACATTAATTCTTGGCCAGATACGCACGACCAACTTCTCCAGTACCATCACCGCGATAATGGCGCTCTTGGCTGGTTTCGCTCTGGCCTTTTCGAACACCGTGCGTTTTATCGGTTCAAGAGATATTGAGCTGATTGGGAACGTAGATAATATTTGATCTGCTCCTCCTTGTACGTATCTTGGTTGTTTCCCCGACTTCAGTTGATGGTGTGGCAGGTTCGGGAGTTCGTCAGAGCATGCCATGGTACGAGCGCTCTTTTGTCGAAGAGGAGTATCATCTTTACATTATATTAGCGCAGGTTGATGTGGAGCGCCTCAAGGAATATTCGGACCTCTCCCAGGCGCCCCCCGAGTCCGTAGAGCCGCGCCCAGAGCCTTCATGGCCTGAACACGGTGCCATTTGATGCGATAATCTCGTCATCCGAAACGCTGTGAGATAGTGCTGTAAAACCAGAGATTTCTCTCACACCAAACAGCCTGACCTTCCGAACGTTCTCCCCAAGCTGACCTTTGAAGTTAAGCCGGGCGAAAAGGTAATCACTCTTGTTGAGCTTATTCAGATTTCGTCCATTCGACTTTGAACATTCAAGCACATTAACGTTCTCTTATAGTTCGGAGCCCTCCGGTGCGAGCATCTCACTCCCTCCGAAAACACTCCGAAAGAGGAAGAGACGGAGAGAACCTCTCCACAGGGTTAACTCCTCCAAATCCTCCATGAGCGGTCAACTTGACTTGTTTGGAATAATAGCTCTTATGTATGGCACACGCAATCTTGAAGCGGTCAAAAATCTTGTGATGGATGAGATCAGTGTTGTCACTTAAGGGGTTAATAAGGGTAAATCTTTTTGTTAAGGCCTTAACACCTAATTACGCCTTAATATTAGAGAGTTTGCGCAGAGCCACCAGATCAACTGGTGGCTATTTGTTTTTTCTGCAGCCAGCACATCTCTCGGGGTCTTCTAGACACCATATATAGCCCCTGTGGAGAGGATTGCATGGTGGCTAGCTCGAGCTGAATGACTGTCCAGCACACTGGAGAGAGCAGCCACCAGTTAGACTGGTGGCTCTGCGCAAACTCTCTATTAAGGACATATTAAGGCTTAAGTTAAGGGGTGCTCAATTTTTTTCTGTGTCAGATAGTAAGCACAATCAGCTGTCATAATCATCGCCAGACCCTTCCAGTTCCCCGTAATCTAACTCTTCGTCTGAGTGCTCCGCAGCCAACAACTCCATGAGCAATGTTTCCCTCGTGAAAGGATGCAGAGCCACCTCGAGAGGGCGCTTGATTTGGAATAACGAAGATTTTCACCAACATACAAGGAAGAAATTTGGCACTTGACAGCCCCATCATAGTTGCCAACCGTTGAAGTTCTTCGCCATCCTCGTCGTCCGAGAGATCCCGCGCAGCTACCATCCATTTGGCATGAACCTTGGGCCAGGAATGGCAGAAAAAATTATGTAATTGCTATCAATAAGTCTTAATTAAGGCTTAACGGTACCAAAGCTTGAAGCTAAGTCTTAATATTAACGGGTAATTAAGCCTTAAATTAACTTAAGTCTCAACTCTTAAGGACAACACTGGATGAGATGGGTTCGGCTCGCCTCACACAGATTTTGAAGTTGCTGCGAAATTTTAAGCCACTGCTAGGTGGATTTTCTGTGATCTTATATGAGTGGGAGCTGACTTTCCTCACCTGCCGAACCGTCGATCGAGCCGCGACATGTCCGCTGAGGAAGGAGAAGTCTCCTGGCAAAAAATGCCCAAAAAAAGCGCAGCCACGTTTTTATTCGGTCTCCTCCGCTCTCACGCGTATATGGGAGCAGAGATCCATATCGCCAAGCAGGCCCAAAGTAAGTCAGTCTGTAATCCGGGCTGGGATATGAAACCGTTCGTTTTACGTTTGCGGCGTAAAAATAGGCCCATACCCGCAATGAAATCTGTTAGATACGGAACATGTGATTTAAACCCGTACCGGTACCCGCCGGTTGCCGTACACTCCGGAAATAGAGTTGTTTCGGGGTGCCCAAAAACGCTTCTGAAATTATCGGTATCAGCTAGAGTATAAGTGCGCCCGATACCAATGGTTTCAGGAGCAGTTTATTGCGTACCGAGACAATTAATTTCGGGAGCGTGCCCGAAACTATTGTTTTCAGGTGCCCGGGCCGTGCCGTTCCCGGCGGGCCGATAGGTTTCAGGCTGGTTGATACTTTTTGTTTCGGGATCAAGCCCAAAACTTATCATTTCTGGGCAAATAAAACTGCTCTGAAACTAATGGTTCCAGGCCTGCTTATTCCCTTACTGATACTAAGAATTTTGGGAACGTTTTTGGGAGCCCCAAAACCACACTATTTCCGGAGTGGTATTTGAAGTTCCGTGGCACATCACTGCGTTCCGACCCCATGTAGGCACATGCTGTGTCTACCGGCATAGACAACACGTAGACAAAGCTGTTTGCCTACATATGCCTACACCATGTAAACACTATTGGTGTATGTGAGTCTACATTGGTCTACCATGGTAGACTGATGTAGACCAACCATAGCCAGATGTAGACCAATGTGGTATGTCAAATTCGTGTCGTTGAGAGTGCTTGGCGAGTGCCTAAGAGTAATTGAGCGCCTAAAGGCTGATGAGAAGAGCAAGGAGAAGAGACTCTAAAAGATTGATCCCTGATTCCTCCCAGCTTGATTGGCGGGTATGAAACTGGTTGAGCAAGGCTTGAGGTATTAAAAGGAGAGGAAAGAGCAAAGACATGATTTTTAAAGGCCAACGTAGAGGTTAATTCGAAGTTTGGGGAGACCAAGGTAGACCGAGGTGTGTCTACGGCTGTGGACAAACTTAGGCGAAGTATGTCTACGTGACGTACGCTGATGTAGCCGAACGTAGGCGAACGTAGGCAGGGCTGTGCCGATCTCCCCTTGCCTACGGCGATCGACACACTTTGATCCATGTAGCCGAACGTAGATGAACGTAGGCAAGGGTGTGCCTACAGGGGGCCGGAACGCAGTGCATCTGGAAAATCTTAGGTGTTTTATTTGAGGGTTACTTACAACCAATGTCGGAACCGAAGGGCGCGGATGAAAATTTATTGTTTTGGAATGTTTTCAGGGAATTGTCTCTAACTCAACCAGTTCTCCACCGGTTTGGATGAAATGTGACTTGATCTGTCGGACTAATTCATGCGCTAGCGGCGTTGTGTCCCGCTGCCCCACCTCAATTGGATGGATTCAAACCGAACGCAGAAAAGGCCAGCTGAGCCAGAAAGAAACGAAGCAGCATAAATAAACGCGGACCTAGCTCCAAGGTGAGCAGAGAAGCTGGACGCCGCGAGCAACGGATCCACATCACAAGAAATCCGGAGCCGGTAGAACGCGCAACGACAAAGAGGTGTGATTCACTGCGAGTTACATTTGACATCAGGCAACGTTCTACGAGTCGTCGCCCTTGCGGATATCGTATTTTCCACCTCGAAAGCATTAGTCGTTACCTATAGAAAAGGGACAGAGGAAGAATCTCACTATCAACCTTCCCCGCGCGCCTAGCCGCAATGAACGCCTCCGCCAGCGCCCAAAAATCCCGTCCACTATCCGTGGCACGAAGCCAAACCACTGTCACAGGCAGTATTCGATAAACGTAAACGAACCGATGATCCCTGAAAACCGAGAGACCTCTCGAATCGCGGTGGCACTGAGATCCAGGCCGACGATGCACTCAATGCGTCTCTGCGCGGAGCGAGCGGAAAAAATTGTCGTCAGGAGTTCTGAGTCAAACGCAATGTGCGTGAGGTGTGTTAGACGGAAGATGCTGGCAGCGAGCTCGGGCGTCGGGATTATGCGAATACACGAAATACTCGTAGGTGTTGAGGACCTGCAAGCGTGTAAGGGTGTGGAGAAAAGGCGTGTCGCGGTCAATGCCTGAAACCCGGGTGAAATGCTCTACGTCGATCGTGAGCTGCCGAAGGCAACGAAACTGCACAAACGGCTCCCGCTGTATCTCTTGCACCGCTTCGTTATACAACAATAAATTTCCACCAATGTGCAGCTGTCCAGAATCGTGCGAACCGCATCCGCGTTCCACTGAAAGATTGAGTCGTCGATGAAAATATCTTTCATGGATTGTTGGACGAGGAGGGGAGGGTTTAACGCGACGAAGAGGAGGATGACGTGGTAGGGGCACTCAGGGAAGCCAGGAATCTGCATGCGTGCAAACGAGGACGGCGCGATATAGGAGCCAGGGAAAATAAGTATAACAGTGTAAAGCTGCTGGCATTGGAATGTATGGATTGCCCTCACAATATAACCCACCAATTTTTAACCCGCCAGGTGATGAGTATTAAATTCGGGATGTCGCTCGCATGTGACTCACTGATGTGAGAGCGGATTCGAAGACGAGGCGCTCCAATTCTAGAGGGAGTCTGAGAGCGGTTGTCGATGGTTGGGAGTCCATAGCAACCCGAGTCAACTCTTGGATAGCTAAGTTTGGAATGAGATGGTCGAGGAGGAAGCAAGGAGGAAGTCAAAGAGGATTCAGGTTGGATCCGAGTCCAGACCACGTGCTCCATCTGATGGTTCGCACAGCCACGAAATCGGAAACTGAGGCTTTGGTAGCACACCTAAAACAGCTATCTTTCAGCCGTGTTAAATGTGAGGTTTAAATATAAGCTTTCCGCGGGATTTAAGATAGGCGGAAAGTTCCCCTTTCAAGCGGAGTGGAATGAAGCAGTTTAATCACGGCTTTCAATCAGTGGGGAAGATGAACTTTCCGCTGACTTTTCAGACGAGTTGGAAGAAATTCTTTCAGCCACAACAGAAAGATCAACTTCCAACCCATCTGAAAACATGGTGAAAAGTTGATCTTTCAGCGTGTGGCTGAAAGAATTTCTTTCAACCTGTCTGAAACTGACGTGGCAAGTTGATCATTCTCTCTTTGTGGAATAAAGCTCTTTCAACCCATCGGAAAACGCGGCAGAAGGTTGATCTTTCAGTGCGTGGCTGAAAGAGTTTCCTTCAACTTGTCTGAAAACGCAGTGGAAAGTGGTTCTTTTCCACTGATTGAATGCCGCAATTAATTTGATTCATTCACTCGACTTAAAAGATCAACTTTCCACCAACTTTCCACTCATCTGAAATGACCCCAGAAAGCTTATCACTGGTTGAACATTTCAAGTTTTTCACTGAAAAAATTGGTGAAAACTGTCCATTATTTTCACACTTTTTTTCACTGAAAAAGCAGCACTTTTTGGCTTCTTTCAAAAATTTCACCTTGAAAATGAAAAAGTGGTGAAAACATTCTAAGTTTTTCACTTTTTCGGTGAAAAAGGTGTGAAAAATAATGGACATTTTTCATGAATTTTTTGACTGAAAAACTTGAAATGTTTAACCAGTGTATCTTTAAACATCACTTTTAACACATCTGAAAGATTACTGTGGGTAGCATTACACGGAAATAGCCGTTGCTCGGCAGGGTCGGTTTTAATCGGCCGGGAGACTGATTTGGCATCAGCTTCTGAATGGCAGGGTTGCCGTGGTGGCCACCACGCTGTAGGTATATATCTACACTCAAGGTGTCATATTAATATTCCCGAAATTCGCCGGGAAGTAGCGGAATTTTTGACGCGAGTATAATGGGCGATAGATATCGTTCGTCAAAATAAAGAATGACACTGAACAACAGGCTGCGGTGACAACAGAGGAAGTCATTAATGCCTCGGTTCACCCGGTCGTTCTCTCAGCTCGTTCAGGATGCGTCGGCGACGTGTTGTGGCCCCCTCACGCCTACAAATCTAATTACTAGCTGCAATAAGGAGCTAAAAAATATGTGTTGGACCTCAATTTAAAGATATTCACCTAGGGTTTCGTATTCCCGAATTGGCCGGCAGCGAATTTTTTGACGAGGTTTTACGAGTGCAATGGGCGATAGATGTCGTTCAGCGGAACCTCAAAATAAAAAACTAAGGACTGAAAAATGAACAACAAACTCAGGTGTGGTCACAAAGACAACGTAAGCGTCAGAATGCGATTCGACTAGGACAAGAAGTTTAAGATAGGCAATGTTTTTCGCACAGTTTCACGTTTTCTCAAGGTGAATTCAAGGGAAAATACACCACTTATTTCGGTCTTCAATGGGAGATTTCGGTTGAACACTGAATGAGTAGTATGTTTCACCAGTCCTATACGCTCTTGCGTATTTTTCCTGTCTTACTTGCACATAGACAGCTGAACAATAGTCCAGATAGTTCAGATAGTCTCTGAAGAATTTCAACGTCAAGCATCGCTACAGCTTGAGAGTAGTACACAATGAGAATGCGAGCAAACGACATACATACATCATTTCGTTTTCTACGTTACGCAGTGCCTTTGTACCTGACACCCTCTTCCTGTTCCAGAACCATGAACTGCATGTGACCCTTAAGCCATGCAGTGGCCTGCGAGCCAAGGAGCTTCGCCGTTTCTGTTGCGTCTGCACGATCGATGAACGCAGTCTTAACGCCATTGGCCGCCGCCGTGGCATCCACCAGAAGCTGCACCTGACAGGAGCGCTCGAGGGTGATGTAGAAGTGCACCGTCGCCTCGATGGACGACGTAGCGACGAGGAGTCCGTGATTCTGCAAGATTGCAGCTTTTTTGGAGCCAAGAGCCTCAGTGATGGCTTTGCCTTCTACCTCGTCCAGAACAATACCGTTGTACTGTTTGTACAAGACGTGGTCCTGAACAAACTATGAATAAGCAAAATAACTAAGGTAGAAACAATTTATGGGGAATACACGAACGTTATAGAATGCGCATACATCTTGGTTGATAGGGTCCAGTGTTCTACCAAGGGCAGAGAATGCTTTCCCGTACGTGGAGTGCGAGTGCGCAGCGCACATGACATCAGGACGCGCTGCGTGTATGGCAGAGTGTATCATGAAAGCGGCGGTGTTCAGGATGCAGAATGGCCCGTTTTTCTGTCCCGACTCCTCGAGGATTTCTCCCTGATGGTTCACCAACAGCAAGTCGGATGCTTGAATCAACTTGAAGTGCAGGCCCTAGTACGTTGCCACCATTATCATGGAACACGAACCGACTACATTGCTGAAATGCAGCGTACAAAGGGGTTGACCCAGAAGCAGTCGGGCCTGATGGGATCCTGCAAGTAAATCGAGAGGTTAAATAGTGTAATTATGCCTTCGATATCAATCCAAAACGTACACGAACAGTAATGTGACCAGCAGCGCCTTCGTCATAACCGCGATTGCCTGCATATAGAAGACTACTCAGCGAGAGCTCTAGCCGACCAAGCTGTTGGCATACCAAATATCCTAAATGCCTGAGCCAGACGAAACTTAACGTATTCGCGCTCCTCGAGTTTGCTTTCGAAAACAGGCGGGCCAGGCAACCTCCCGCGGAACGTTTTAGCAGCGTTATCAGCTGCACCATTCATGCCCTGCCTGTTGGACATAGTGGGGGGGGGGGGGGGGGGGGGGGGGTTCGCTTGACTGGATGAGAGGAAATGTAGAAGACGCCTCTCACATCGTGTCATAGATATAAACCGCCTTCTCACACTTTTTGATGTTGGGCATGAGGCCCTATCCCGTGGATAAGAAGCGGAATATGTGACCGCCAAACGGAGCTCCGACTCCCGAGGTGTACTAATTTTGTTCGGATGACAATTCACCCATTCTCGCCTTCTGGTTTTCTTGCCACCACCAGCTCACTCTTTGCTGCGGCACCGCAGGTGTGTCTGAGGCTCATCAAAAATGTCCATGCTCTGTTGATCCTGACGGCGACCGCACGTCAATCGATGGATTTCCGCGACGGGCAGGTGCGTTGCAATTTATAATATCGCCCATATTCGCACATATTTATAACTAGCCAACTGTTCGGACATCCGGCCCGATGTTAAACACTTCAATTTTAGTGTGAAATCCAAGATAACCTTCGGCGTGCGGGGTCCACCCATGAGTCCTGGGGGGCTTCGGTGCAGTACAGGGAACGATGTCTGGAGTGGCTATGTACCTGTGTTCTAAATTATTCCCTGATGGATGGACTGTTCACTGATTGGCTTGTTGGTAGACACTGATGCGCACCAGTGCGCGCTACACCCGGAAACTTACAACTCAGATGTTCGCATTGCGGAGTTGATGCAGCAGATGTTGACGCAGCGGAGTTGACCTAGCGGAGACGGAGTTCGGTCCGCAGCCGAGACGGAGTTCGGGTATAATTCCCCATTCACGGCGGAGTTCCCACGGCTCGACTCCTCCTCCTCCTACTCCTCCGTCCTTCTCCGTGTCTCCTCCTCCTCTCCTATTCCTTCCTATTTCACTGCTATTCATTCCTATTTAACTTCTATGTATCTCCTACTTCATTCCTATTCACTCCTATTCCCCATTTCCATCTCCACTTCCATCTCCGCCTTCTCCTCTGACCAGCTACCAAGTCCGCAACTCCATTTAGACTACTGCTTCCATTCTCAGTAACCACATGGTACCTCAGTACAGCCTCCTTCCGACTCACCAGTTTCCTATAAATACTCGAGGTCTTTACGATGTACCCCATCTTCCTGCACCCCACTGCAATAGACTTCACTTTTCCTTCTTGGATTCTTGTTATCCTCCGCAGCCCATCTGCACTAGCTCTCGCACTCGTATTGTTTAGCCCTTCGTCCTCGAGCACTGTCACTCACAGCCCCCGTCCTCGTATAGCCCTCGTCCTCGAACACTGTCGTTTTAGCTCAAGATTAGCCTTCGTCATCGCCCAAGTATCGCATCGCATCGCCCAAGTTTTATATTGTTTAGCTTCTCGCACATACCTGTTGGATTTGGGACATCTTGGACCACCTCGCACACCCACGTTCTCACTCCGCGCTTAGACCCGGAGTAGGCGTATCAACACCATGTAAAAGATAGTGTTGGAAATGAATGAATACAAAAGAGATCCATAAGGGCGTTTGCTCGCTTACAAACGACCTCCTTTCATGAATTTTCAGTACTCTGGTGATTTTCTGGGCTGAACTCAGTACTGCACGACTTCTGATACGGGACGTCACTGGAAAGCGAGAGTTCCCCGGCGGCAAACGACGCTTGCTTTCGTGCATCAATCCGGCCCAAGATTTGGCCTTGAATTTTTGGCCTCATGTTTTGATGGGACCTCCCCCCAAAAAATATGCAAACTTCGAAGCTGAAGATATGTCGATTCCAATTATGGGAGATGTTCAAGTTTAATGGAACAGTAGCTGTTCAGTCGCTGAATTTCTGCGCTATTCGTGCCGTGGAATTCGCAAGAGGTGCGTTAATTGCTACCCGAAATCTTATGTTTCCTCCCAACATGTCTTTACCTACTCGACTCGAATTCCGGCTCCTTCTTGAAGATTGGCCACAAGGTGTGCAACAAGTGTTCACAGATTGCCCAGCAAGGTCTTCCCAGGGATTTTCATGACCAGTAAACGATCCATGTATAGATCAGTTCAGATCAGTTCACGAATCTTATGTTGGGCGCATATTCTTTTGGCATAATTATTTTAACGACAATTAATTGGTTTGAATTCGGTTGAGAACCTGAGAGTCCTCCATAAAAGTTATAGTTGTGTGTCTAAGTGTAAGAACGAGGCCAATTATACTTAGAGGATCCGAAAACGTCAGCGAACGACGACCGATTTGCTAGCTAAACCCGTCAATTTCAAATACACTCTGAAATCACTGACACACCTCATTTTCTCAGGTATACGAGGGGTACAGATGCTGACGCGTCTCCAGCGTCAGTGTATCTATCTGCGCCTGCAACAGTCGCAAACACTGGTCCACCGTCTGCCCCTCTCCCCGGAACATCTCACCGTTTTCGACTCTTCGCGAGATTTTGTAAGTTTTGAGCGTCCATTCCGCTGATGCATCTGCGGAGTAGTAGATGAGACGAAGGGTTCCGAAGCTGGAAGAGGATCAATTATTAGCGATCGCCAAATTCATACCAAACCAGCCAAAGACACCCAATTGTTCTCTATCTTTCGTCCGTCTCCGTCGCAAGAGCTAGAATGCGCCGACGACTAGAGCAAGCAGCAAGCATCCCCCGATTCCTCCTCTTACAGCCGCCCCAAACGGAACTCCGGTGCTGGACTGCAGTACCCGAAGCTGACGGTACCCTCGTAGGGCCCGAAGCACTCGCAACGGGAGGGGGAAAATTCGGCTTGTCCGCAATTGTTATAAACGACGGCCTATAAGTGATGTAATCGATCCGCACCGTGAGGGGGGGGAGGGGGGGGGGGACTCCCCGCGACGTCCAAGACCCTGTGATTCCGGATATTCAAAGGGATGTTCCTGCGTTTAAATTCCAGTGCATTGAAGAAGGAAATGTATGTATCTACTCACCAGCAAATTGGAATGTGAATGAGGCTCCAACATTGCTGCTCTGGTGGCAGGTATTCGCATGCGACGACATGTTTGCAGTGAAGGAAACATCCTTCGGATAATTCAGTGTCGCGTTTTCATAAGGCTCAGGCGACGGAATGAGCCATAGCACCGGCACCGTGAAGTTATCCTGTGCACTCCAGCTTCCGTTCCAGAAAATCTCGGGACTGGCGTCGTCCACGACAATCGTCTGCCCCTGCAAGTGGTCGAATCAGACGGGTGCGTAGTCAATCGCGATGTCGTTCGCGTTGCTGAGTCCAAGTAGGATCTGCCCGAGCGCAGCTAGGGTACCCGAGGTGTAGAATTGGCCGCCAAAGGCCCCAGACGGGTAGTACGGACGATACTCCTCGGGCTGCGTGATAATATCCTTTCGGACGCAGGATCAGCGATTCCAATCGTTTGATTATACTGGCTCGGCGGTGTAATTCCGAAGAGTGACGCCGAGGCTCCTGGATTCAACATTACCACAAGAAGTTGAACATAAACAAAAGTAGAATCGCTCACCTTCAAATTGGAGTGCCCATCCCCGGGTTGCACCATTGTACGCCTGCGGTATAAACACCGATCCATTGTAGCAGCTGTTAAAACTGTGGTACCATCCCCTGGCTTGCCTACCGTCAATGCGTTCTGTAACGAGTGAACAAGCAGATTCTGGTCATCAATAATGATAGTGGCTGGGTCAGTCATGAAAATGGATGGGTGTGGCCTGCTGGTCGAAAAAGTGCGAGGGATGAGTGCTAAAGAACCGAGCGACGGAAAGCCGACGGAAAGGAATGGCAGTGCTTCCAAAGATAGAAATGATTAGCTCCCGATGATGGATTGGAAGATGTGTTCACGGAACGTGAATGATGATTGGTTTGCGGTTTTTATCTCTCGGTGCAAACCACAGTCGGATGGACTCGGGGTAGATGATTGGCTTGCGGTTTTTATCTCTTGATGCGAATCAATGTAGGTTGAAAATTCCGCCGGGATGAATTTGAAGTCTAAGGCAGAGACAGAAAAATTTGAGGGTACTCCGTGAGATTTAAGTCTGCTGTCTCGACCCATAATATGCGCTTCCAAGTTTAAGCTTTTCAACTGAATAAATTGGTCCCTTGAGTAAATGGACCCGAGCAGTAGCAATTTCGACGAGAGTATATATAATCTATCAATGCTTTAACAGTTTAGTTGCAGTTCTGGAAATTTTTTGTTTCTGAAAGTTGATTTGAAGGGTGATCTGTGGCCACGCCAAAGACAGTGCCGTTCAAGTCTGATCCAGGTGCTTAATATCCTACTAGTGAATTTCAAGAAATTCGAGCCTGCAGTGGCAGGCGCGATAGAAATGGTTTTGGATGCGTTGCGTGTAGACATCCTCTGATGCTGATGCCCTTAGATCCTAGTTTTGGCTTCGGCATCCCGGCGCGTCAACCGAGCGGGTGACACATTGGTCACACGCGATCATCACGTGTGCGCGTTTGCTTTTTCTTTTGACGCTATCATCAACGTCGAGGTCGACCGGTCTCGCAGACCGCGTAGTCGGGATAGTCAAACATCGATGCATTTATTCATTCTAGATGACTAGATCTACAAAAACAGAAAAAAAGATGAGAAAAAAATTCTACTCATCGGTTTATGGTCCGCCGCTTGCCGGCCTCGCCCAATCATCTCTTCTCTCTCTTACCGGCAAGGTGCGCGAAAACGAATCCATTAGTTTATCCACGTGAGCGGCGCGAACCTCAACTTCGATTCCCAGACACGAGGAACAAACCTTCTCATTGTCATATGGTACGTGATTTATTTTTGAAATTTCTGAAAGCAAGGAATACGGATCTAGAGAAGAAACACATAAATAGAGAGACCTTGGCAAGTCCGACTAGTATCATGCGTCCAATTTCTCTCCTCGCTGTACTCCTTCTCTCCGTACCGACAAATGCTGCATCTGTCGTTCAGCCAGCACCCAATGCGGGTACAGTATTCGCAGTCTATCCCGGCTGGGACATGGACAACGGGGCCTTGCAGACCATCCTTAATGGCACTGAGCTGGCGTGCCTGCAGTCGTGCAGCTCCAGTGGGTTTCGGCCCAAGCTTCTTGTTCCATGCAGGTGACTGACACGCCGTTTCTTCTGGAGGTGCCACCTGCGTCGCCTATGCATATATTCCATATGGCAACAACGGTACTATTAGCCCCATCTGTGTTCTCAAGAGCACCGTCGACCTCAGCACCTTCAAACTTCAACCGAGCTTCGATCTTAGTGTCGGTATTGTCGGGGCCTGCGGGACGTTAGTTTTATTGCTTTATTTTGGGTGGAACAGGCTGGACTGACAACACTTCGGATTCCATCCACAGCTTCACGCCGGGTGTGTTGGACCTTGT
The DNA here is from genome assembly GCA_029378395.1 of Mycena leptocephala. Classification (NCBI taxonomy): domain Eukaryota; kingdom Fungi; phylum Basidiomycota; class Agaricomycetes; order Agaricales; family Mycenaceae; genus Mycena; species Mycena leptocephala. The sequence goes on from JARJLF010001493.1 coordinate 67,071, forward strand.
TTTCTTTATACTTACCTGTTGAGTCGACGATTAGTTGGGCCCACCATCTGCCGCACCGTATCCGCTAAATAGGTACACCAATTGCAGAAAGATCCGGACGCAGACGATCCGGACACAGTCGGGGAATCCGTTCAGTTGCCATGTCAGTTCATAGATTTATCTGTACCTCGGCGGAAATCTAGTGTTTAATGAGCATGCTGCCCCATATGATTGAAACATCCCACTCAGCGAGCAGGACGATCATGAGTGAAACGATCAAGGTACTCAATTCACGGACTGACTTCGGGCATAGAAGTGGAAGCAAGAAAGAATCGGCGCCTTCCGTATCGAATGCCTTGCGGGACGGATCAGTGGCAGCAAAGATAGTAGGAGATAATATTCCCGGTGTTTCCCCAGGCGTAAGTTATCATTTGCCTGCCCTTTTCTTGCCATTTCATGCACCCAACCCTTCGATGATCACGACATATGGCCAGGCAGGCAGAATGTCTAGATCTCGGAGGGTGTTGACAATTAGTGCACGAGTCTGCTTAATATTGTTCTCCCCCACGATTCGGCACACCTCCAATTCTGGCACGCTGCAAACCGTACGCTTTCCTCGATGCGCAAGAGGTCGTACGCGATGAATGTCAGTATTCGCGCAGAGCATGCCGAGGGAATGGAATCGGCGGATCGATTTGGGGAGAGCGGGGGGCGGTAGATACAGTGGCGACGAAAAGTTCTGCACGCGGTTTTCGGGGCTCGTTTCTGGCCTGAATCACTTCAAATCAAATGTAGGCATGCTTTCTGAGCAGTTTCAAGAATTTAGACACTTTGGGAGGAAAGAGGGGTGTGGCTGTGTTGATCGGCGAGGGATCAACAACTCCTTACTAAATAAGTTATACCTTTTACGTCCGTCGTCCAGTCTCCAGCCCGACGCCTGGAGCACTAGTCTCGCCCAGCACCCGTGTTTAAAATACCTTTCACTCGAATAAGACTTTCCCTACTTCTCTGCTTTTTACTATTGACGCGTCATTCGTGGGTCCAAGGCGTCAACTCACTACGAATTATACCATCGGAACAGAAAATGGCAACCTTCAACTTGGCAAGATAAATTAGATACCGCCAACCAGTTGTGTGCAGCTCTTTTCAGTTTTGCGGATATCTGTGGTGTGTGTTGTGTTGTAGATCTCATTCCGCTCATTCTCCTTGCCTTAGACCGATAGTGCGCGCCGTTTCATAACTCTCAGAGTTTCTTTATTTTCTCCTCTTGCGTGCACATTCCAGCGAAACGCTCTTGCAGCAGATTCAGGACGGTCTCCATGTTGTGACGGCATGCCTGTGCCGGCTCAACTCAATGTTACACTCATCGGCTGAATAAAAGGCCAAGGTATTCCTGTCACGGTACGGTTAACACGATTTCCTGCATGTCTCGAAGCCATACTGAAATCTATTCACCAGGGGTACCAATCTATCTGTCTTGAACGGCTAGGCGCCGCCATTAATTAAAGCATGACACGCAAGTGTTTTGGCAGACAGCATTTTCGTCAGCTATTTCAGCGATATCAGACACCGTCGAGTCCCTGATTGTTCCGTGCTTCGCTCTTTCGTTGCTATGCCGGAAGATTATCATCTTTCCAACTTTCCTGATCTTCTGCGTGGCGGGTCAGTTTTACAGCTTTCGCCTGACATAATGTTCTCAGTCCCACATTTAGGTACTGGTTACACCGAAGTATTCTTATCTCTCTAGGATCTGGCTGTGTCTTCTGGTGCGGGGGAAAGCAGGATTCATTTATCTTCTCTGAATCCATTGGAACGTCGATTGTGGGTTTGAGTGGTAAGTACTCCAGCGCGTTCTGTCGACTCTATGATATTGTATTTCTTCGCAGGTGGTCGCATCTGGTGTCTGAGCCGACCGCTGATTGGAAAGTAGGTGACGGATAAATACTGCACCGTCTTCAGCCTTATGTGTGCCATCCTCAGATCTATATATGGGACTGACATCAATCAGTCGCGAGTCTGGAGCCCTTTATCTCGCTGGGGCGATTGCGTTCGTCGTTGTCGCTCAATCTCTAGGCACACCTTTTGTGAGCCATTTCTTCAGCTGCGACAACATTCTAATTGTCGACATCCAGACCACAGCCGGCGCAATCTTTGGCCAATTAGATGTGGGTTGCATGCGCAAACTGATCTTGCCTCAGCAGACGCGCAAGGTCCTAGTTTATTTGGATTGGAAGCGGACATCCGCCCCCACAAAATGTGTAATTGGTACTGCTTGCAAAGTCTTCCTGCATTTTAAGTTAGTTCAACTCAAGGAGGTCACCACCCCGGCTGATGTATCATGTGCCTCCAGAGTTCAGCTTGATTCCTGGGTTTAAAAGAGTAAATATCGGATAGACATGATTAAATCTTAAAGAAATAGATAGAAAACATCCAACAGAGTGGATAAGTAGCTATTCATGGCTCGGAACCCGAGAGTCTATCGGACGTGAGCGGCATAATTCCAAACTAGCCAGACAGCCAGGCACGCACCGCACGTTGGAGCAGCAGAGTATGGAATGCTTGCCGCACCCGCACGGATATATTGAATCGCTCAGATCATTATCGAGGAATGGAACTCCAAAATCACCTTGGCCACCGATGGCAAACCGATGGAGCGATTCGATGTGGTTGGTTGAGTTCGAATACGAAAGCTCATATAATTTGAGGCGGCGGCTCGGTCGCGGTGTCGATTTCAAAAATCTCAGGATATCCAGGAACCGTGTTGAAATTTGCCACGGCGGAAGCGGGGAATTTGTTGCGCGTAGACGACGCCCAAGTAATCAGCGGCCAGTTGAATTCGATATGTAGCATACCACGAGTAATATTGTTGATGTAACTAAGCGAAATGAGAACCTCGGGTCCAATCCAGTACTGAAGACCAGCAGATACGACAAGCGAACATTTAATTTGGACGCATATGAGGAAGTGGGCGAATATAGTGCGATCAGTAGGTGTACCTCGTTAAACAGATGCGAGATGCGCACAGGTAGTTCGGGCATCATAGGATGAGGACAGGGAGATGACAAGTCTGCACATCCCCAGCGCAGAACCCAATAGACATAGCGCTCTACCCACGACAAGACGTAGATTCGTGTCTGAGTGGAACGGGTACAGCTTAGCGGGAGCGTAGGCGCAGCAGTAAGAATGATAAGGGCATGAGATTATAGCGCACAGTCGATGTATTCCAACTGAACAACGGTGTGCGGTGGGTACATACCTGATGCGTACCTCACGATATCGACCTCTACGCGCGGGCTGGGGCGATTTCCGTTAGGGCGACCTGGCGGACACAGGCAACATTGTGAGCACGTACAAAGAGAGTTAGGCGATCACAGATATCGTGCACGATGAGAAAAGCGCTGATAGTGTTATGGAACACGTCGGTTATCGGTGGCACTCGTAGTGATCAGCGGCGCACTGGGGATTGCGCTCGAGACGCTCGCAGCGGAGGAGGCAATGTAGGCCATGAGGAACACCATCGCCGCATGCAGGTGGTGATGCGGGAAGCGGATAAGGTGTGCGCAGGGTGATATTGCCGCTGAAGTGCAGATGGGTAGGTAGGTAGGTAGGTAGGTAGGATTACACGGCACGGTCCCACTCAGGAACGAGATGCGAGAGTGGATCCGACGGGCGCCGTATAGTAGTCGCGTGGAGCATCATGCGCGGTGCATCTTGATGGAGTCTAGGGGTCGCTAGAAACTCCCATTCGCGTGCGGCGTACGCGGAGATCCAGCGAGACGGGGCAGCCCTCGATGACGCGGGAGCAAAGCGGAGGCTCGGCTTCGACCTTTGCGGTGGCACCGTGGGTGAGCTGTCAAAGTACCTACACAAAAGGATAGTTAGCGCATGGAGGGGAGAAATAACGCGGGTAAAGACCGACCTTGCGTTCAGGAAGCGCGGGGTTAGAACTGGCATGAGAGGCCCCAGAAGTAGTGCGTGTCTGTCAGATGGTTGGACGATGGCGAAGGGAAGGGTCCGCGCGAACAGAAGTAACTGGAGAGGAGGAAATGCGCGAGGAGATCGGGGTCATGCGGGAGAGAACGACGAAGGAGGTGTGGGCTAATCGCGAATGTTCTGGGCGCGTGCGGGCGTAGACCGACTCGTAGACCGATCACGACTCGTGGTGAAGTAATCCACGAAGCGTCACGTCGGCACTAGTACTATTCCTATAGTTGAGTCAAGGGAGGGACTGGGCTTTGAGATGGACTAGCAGCGTTGGTTGTCGCGCAAGTGTGTGTGGATCAAGTGTGGATGATTGAGAGAGTTGGCGTGGCTGTGTTGATCGGTGTCGGATCAATATTGCTCCCAACCGCAATCGCCCTCTCTGTTGTCCTGCCCCTAGAGGCAATCCCCTGCCCAACCTTCTAGTGTTGCGTACTACACCTCATTCCTCTGCCATTCCCCACTACAATTTGGTCTATCGACGCGTCCTAACTGCGCTCTGGGAAATCTTTGCTTCTTCGACACGAAACTTGTGCGTCGGACCTTGCGTCTGATGAATTTGGTGCTTCTTCGGGCTTGTGTGTCACTCTCCGCATAAATCGCTTCCGTCAAATATAGTCTGGTTGCGCTGATTGAGTGGTACAACTTCGGTCCTCTCCTCTCATGCCAGCTCATGCCGCAACCGGGTAGTAGTCACCTTCGTCACTTCGTTACTTCGCTTAAACTCGCGAAAGTTCGTCACTTTGATGGCAACCTCTGAAACTTTGTCACTTTGGTGAATTCCCAGGAAAGTTCGTGAGGTGAGCAAACCACACAAATCAGACGCATCAATCTGGCCATCATTTTCTTCTCCTCCATTTTTTTATATTGATACCCTGGCCTAACACTAAGCTCTAACCCTAACCGCTACCCTCTAACCTCTAACCACTAACCACTAACCACTAACCTCTAACCGTAACCGCCTAACCCAAACCTCTAACCTCAAACCCCTAACCAGCTAACCGGAACCTGACCGGCCAACCTCGGCAAGCTGTTGATGCACATCACTCCGTGATGTGCCGAGGAGTCGCCGTTTGACAAGGCTGGAATACCAACTCACGAACTTTCACAGAAAGCCATCAAACTCACGAACTTTCACGAATTCCCATCAAAGTTACGAACTTTCGCAGCACTAAGCGAAGTAACGAAGTGACGAGGATGGCGCGGACTCGCCGCAACCTTACGATTTTGCGTAAGGGTCAGCTCTTCGCACCCGAGCAAGCTCGACTTCACGAGTAGAAGCAAGATTATCGTCGCACAGTCACCACCATTAAATCCCTCACCCACCTCGTTCTCGGGACCATCTCCCACCTCGCCAGCCAAACCCTGGCTGCCAACTGATGGCACGGCAACGCCGTCGACTTGCGACGGGCCTTTCCTCGCCCGCCAGGATAACGCGTGGGCCGCCCGCCAGACCTACTGCGGCAACAACCTCTGGGAGACAGAGAGCTGTTACGTGAATAATGAGGCCTTGCTGGGATGCGTTGGAGGATATCACCGAGCAGTGTGAGCGCGGAGGTTATGCGACCGACAATTACGAGTATAATGGGCGATGTATTTCTGTCTTCAGGATACCCTTGGGTCGTCTTGAGCGGGTTGAGTGCGTCTTAACAGTTGTCGCGTTGTTTGGCATTTGAACCTGTTCTCAAAGACATCTTAGGTAAATTGGCACCGGAGATGAGAGGCAGCGTATAATTGGGTTGGGCATGGGAGTGTATCTGGTCGAAATGGACCCGCCGCTTAACCGATCGGGGTATCTTTTCATTCAATTCGTCGGTCACGCGCCACAGAGGGGGTTGACGGCGACGAACTTTGGTTGTTGTCACGCGTCACCGAGGCGGTTGACGAATACAATTTTTGTCACGGTGTGCCCAGAAAATGGCCCCAAAACCATATAGAGTCCACAAAAATAATCTCGTGGGGTCAGAAGCTGGAAATTGAGCTCTGGAGCCTATTTTCGTCAGATTTTCCTCGCGGAAGACAAGTTCCAGCCAAAATTTGACCAAAATCAACCAATCGAGGCGCAAAATCTGCACAAGTGGTGGTATCAGCTTGTATGGAGTGTATAAGTTCAAAGCAGTGTGAAAATGGTCAGGAACAGATTTCTGAGGTCTCCGTATCATTTGAAAATGATCTGAGGCTCTGACGAATTTTTGCTCCTTGTCACGCTCATTGTTGGGGTTGACGAGGTGACGAATCGGTTCAAAGTGTCACGCATCACACCCCCTGTCGAATTGAATGAAAAGATACAGTAGTAGTGAAATCTGAAGTCATTAAATATTATCCTCAGATAATTTCAGCCCTGGACAGTCCAGTTAGTGGAGCGCTTTCGTAATGGTGATCGTGATAGAGTAGGTAATTCTGGGAGATCTTGGCATAGTCTTGGCTTCTTCGACGTTGAAAGGTACCTGCCGCATAAAAACCACGATGCTTGTTAAACGGTCGAAACGGAGGACTGGCTTGGTAAATTTGATGCTCCTCGGCCTGTGTATCGCCACATAAGTAAATCGCGTCCGTCAAATATGGTCTGGTGGTGCTAACGGGAGTATTTTTCACCGATCGCTACTCGCCGATTTCTTGGTTTCCCTCCTCTCATGCCAGCTCATGCCGCACTTACTACGCTTTTACGTGACGGTCAACTCTTCGGCACTCTAGCACACTCTTGTTCCTGAGCAATAAATCTTGTCAGAAAGAACGTTCATCACCCTTCTCTGCGCCACTGCTCGCCACCCATGACTATCAATATCCGTGATTAACTATCCAAAACGTATAAAAACCGAGTCTGTTGTCCATTACAGAGCTCAACTCGCCCACTGCTCTTAACCCTCATTTTCAGGAAAGCTTTACCATGTGGAACATCATCCAAGTCAACGCTAGCACTCCCAGTCAGACTAGCATCCTCTTCGGAGGCGTGCCGGGCAAGGAGGCGGTAGGACCTACGAACCGCCTCGGTCCGGAGGGCGCTCTCTACGTCCTCGCCTTCCCCGGTCTTGGGTACATCAAGCTCACAGATGTCGGTAGCAACGGCGAGCATTTTCTTTTGCAATACTCTGTGTGGGGTATTTATTTGGGTTGGGATGCAGGAACCGGGCCCGGAAGCTGGAAGGTCGCTGTCAGCGGATCTTCTACCAACTGGACATATGAGGGCGATGGGCAGGCCACGGTCTCGGTGGACTCGGAGGGTCATTATACCATCTCTGGAGGCTCCAACACTGTCAGCGGCTCGGTGTAAGTGAATTTATTTTCGGTTGGAGTTCGAGTTGACAACGGCAAAAAATTGTAGTACCAAATTCTAGTCCTTTGATCCGATGGATACGTCAGGCTTATTATCAGCGACTGCCTAGTGGGCCACTCTAGGTAGTGGGCCATTTGCATAATACCAGGCAGTGCAATGCAACAAGTCGGAATGTGAGACCTATGGCACGGTATGTGACCTATGAGGACTCCGTACGTCAAATTTGGAGGCAAATGATGGCGGCGATCAAAAGCAGTGCGTCATTATAATGGCGGCAGCGGGCGTGTGAACATCATTTCTTATCTCCGAGCACCCCTTTGCGCTTTCTCCTGCGGATTTCTCCACCAATTCTTCACCGATCCACAAGATCTGGGGCTCGTTCTCATCGCCTGATCTTCGGGAATGACATATGGCCATCGCATACATCAAAACCTCTCTGTCTCGTCTCCTGGAACTCACGAAAGACCTCTATCTGAT
>JARJLF010001494.1:0-74774 GCA_029378395.1 Mycena leptocephala
GTCAGCTTGACCATTGTGGTAAGACGCAAAGTGTGATTCATAACATGCCGGCAATGCATGTGATGTCATGCCGATCGGCAGCGCAGTTTTAGTGAAGAAATAACGCTTCAAGTATTACTCGAATTTTCCTAACGGGCCATCGCTCAGGCAGTGGATTGTATGACTTCAATAGGCTTCGAGTTCCACATACATTGTGAGACGGCGTAGATAGTACGATTATATACGAGAATCAATTCGAGATCATTGAGCGGAAAATATATAGAACACTACTGCTTCGCCTTTTTCTTACCTTGCCTTTCACCGGAGTCTCATCAGCAGCATCTTCGATCTCGTCGTCCTCAGGAGCAGGCGAAAGGCTAGTGTTGGAAGCAGTGCGCTTCAATTTCTTGGAGCTGAAGGAAACATGAGTGCGCGAAAAAAATAGAAGCAGTCGAACAAACCGAGTTTCATGGACAACGCCAGAGGATGAAGGGCCCGCCTGAGGTGGGGTGAAAGAAGATAGTGGGCTACGATGAGAAGGGTCAAGCGGGGGATTCATGTAGTTAAAAAAAATTTACTGTAATTCCACGGCCGGGAAGAACTTGGACCGGTGACGTCAACAGCAGAGGTGTCCGATGGAGCAGCAGCGGGCTTGGGAGTCGAAGTAGATCCGGTTGCTATGTACTTGCGGCGCTTGTTGGGAGTCGATGCGCTCGCAACCGAGTCGTTAGATGAGTTGGTTGCCGGCTGCGCAAGAGAATGGGGTCGAGGCTCAGGGTAACGTGTTCGAGCGCAATTTGCAAGAGAGCGGAGTCGGAAAAGCCATTGCACATCCCCAGAAACTGAGTGCAGCTCCGAGCACGCGGAAGAGGACGTCTGCCCAACGTCTGGTGGCCGGGTAGACACAACTGCGAAATAAAAAAGTCCAAATCATGGTGCAAAGTTGTAGCACGGAACATACTTGACGGCGGAACTTTGAATGCCCCGCTCACATATTCCGTGACAGACAGAGTGAAAACCTTAGTGCCATCGTTCAAGACTTGGGGAGTATGATTGACAGGCACATGGCCGACACCGTGAATGAAGGCAGGGCACTCGGGATGTGTTCCTGTCCGAACAGAATGAGTGGAAGTAGCGTATCAAATAAATGGGCGCGCGCACATCATACTGATCGTCATTTGGATCACCTGAAACGCTGAGAGATAGAGCGCATCCAATTCAATAAGTTTTCCGGTGGGAGCGCAAGCTTTGGCGATCACGAAAGCGATGGTGTTGTCCGGAAGCGGGGCATCGCCAGAGCCGGAATAAACACGAAGAGTGGCCGAAGGATACGTCGTAATGTCGTCTGAGGTGGACTTCAAGCAAGTGACGTAGTGATTATGATGGATAGGAAAGGTTGCACCAGGAAGAAGAGTAGCAATGCGTTCCCTTGGCAAGAGCAAAAAACCGATAACATTGAGGCTCGACATGGGGACAAAGGACGCTTCAAAATCAGCCAGCACCCCAGATATAGACGTTGTGGCCGCGGGGAATGCCTGAAAGGTAAATTGTTAGATTGTACCGAAGCGTGGGAGTGGATCCGGCAAATTGAGTTGGACCGTCAGAAGAACAGAGCGCCCCAAAATTGAAAGGACACTGGAGTACAAAAAAAGATACAACATAAGCGCGGAAATAAGAGGGGACACGGCGGCGCTCGGCTAGAAAAGTTTAGACCAGTGAAGCACCTCGAGGCGCTAAAGCAAACCTTACATGTGTCCTTGGGAAGTCCCGGCCGTGTCCCGGCACTGTGGCGTGGGAAAACAAACACGAGCATACTGATACGAGGATCTGCTTAATACATGAGGTATACTGTAGTCGGCCCATTGATCGGGCACTCTTTCTTGAATACAACTCTCATCTCTCTGTCTCTTTTGTGTGATTTAAGTCTTGAAAGGCCAGCGTCGTGCAGCCTTTCCCGCAGCCATTTCTTAAGCAACAGCCTTCTGCATGCTTGAGATTGAGTTGCAACTCAGTTGAACTTAGGAATCTTGTTGGGATTTTGACTGAACTTCCTAGAGATCGTTCAGGCATAGCCGCAAGAATTATATTGTGTAACTACGAGTTACACCAGCGTTCTCGAACCGAATATTCCAGCGCTGACGTCGCTGGAATACCCTGATCTCTAACAGCGCTTCGAACTTTCACTTGATGCTTTCATGCGAATCGGGATCGGGAACGCGCGCTTCTGGGGCGAACGTAGCCGTATGATTCGAGATGGATGGAGCTCGAAATCTTCTCCGTGTTCTGCGTTCTGTTTTCTGTGTTCTGTGTTCCGAGGAGGGGTGCGAATCTCGAGGGCTGGGCCGTGGGCGGTTTTTGAACACTGCTGAGCAGGCAGAGCCGGAGGAGTAACTCCGAGTAAGGATGGAGGACTGGAACTGGAGCGCGGTGTTACCCGAGCTTCGTCCCTTCCGACAGCCTACACGACGGAGCCTGGAAACAGGGTAGGGCAGTGAGCGAGTGAGCGGGCACGCATGTTGTCCGAACTTCGTTTCCGTGTCGTATCATAGCGGACACTACGGTGCTCGCACCTCGCATGCGGTAGCTCGTGGGTACTAGAAGCTCGCACTATGTTATCAATATTAATTTGCGAAGAGTTTGCTTGCCTTTGGGCCTTATGATCCGACTGACATTGGGTCAAGGTCATTCACTACTATGGTGAGTTTCAACACCACCAAACTGTTTCCTGGTATGAAATTTGTCCTATGTTGCTTCTTGTATCTGATTGAGTTTTCGTTTCGCTCTGACGAAGCCTATCAGATTCCTTCTATCTATCCGTGATAACCTGGACTTGACCGCTAATGGGCCCGAAGTCGAGTTAAGTCTTCTAATTTGATGTTGGGGTCGAGTTCGGTCTTGTCGTGCGCGAGGCTGGGCGATTCATTGCACGCTCTTTCTGTCCCGTTCACAATCAAGAGTTCCGTTGAAATCCAACACGCCACACAGGTCTGCAGGACTGCCTTTAAATTTGTTGGTCGGATTGAAACGCGGATCGGGATAAGACTCAGGATAATATATTAGCTTGACGTGGTCCATTTTCTGGAACATGCCAAGTTGTAGCTACCAGTACATCGGCCTCTATAATATACTGTGCCACGCCACTGCCCAGTTACCCTCAACGAGCTTACCCCTCTCGAGGCTGTAGATCTCAGGCAAATAAGCAGCGGCCAGAAAGTGCACTGGCCTTCCTGTGTGGTGCCAGACAGCCAATCACTTTGCTCGCTACTACACTGGCCCAGATCCTCACTGCACATAGACTCCACAAATCACACCTGGCTGGCCTCCGACATGGCAGGACAGACGGCTAGAACCCAGTGGGCCTGGTACGAGCTCTCTCCTCCCAGGCATAAATCCCGCCATCCACCAGTGCTGACAGGTTGAGCCTTGCACAAAGAGTCCTCAAAAAAATGTAAGAGCAGAGGAACGAGCTTGGTCACCCGACTTTAGAAGGAGCAGGCACTATGATGACCACAGTGCAAAACACTACTGGTTTTGATCAAGGCCTCAGAGATATGGAAGCAGCCAGAAAATTATATGCCATTGCGCTGGGCACGACTTCATGTGATGAATGATCGCAGGTGCACGAGAGCACATCACAGCTCTATATTTGATAGAGAATGCTCGGATTCAAGCAACCGGCAAGAAGGAAAACAGGCAGCCGAGAGCGCGAACAGCAAATGTGCAGCCACGACACCTGGTGCATGAAAATTATGTGTTTTGTATGCCGGTGCCCGGCTACAGTAAGGGGAGCTTGCGCAAATACAGAGTTCCTGATGATATGTAGCCTCAGATTCCCATAAAAGGCAATTGATGGTTACCCCGTGGGAGCATCACTGTCAAGCACTGGGCACCGCCACTAAGAAATCAGCCTTGGCCAGCAAAGAGGGGAGCAAGCTCCCCCAATTAGCAACAAAAAGTACCATACAAGGGAAGAGAGAATAACAAATTGAATAGTGAATGGATATATAGTATGAGAAGTTCGTGCACAACAGAGCGTGAGGCATGGCTATGGCATGAGATACTGTTTATGCCCGGCACAGAGTGTCGTTATAGGCTAGTTCATGAAAAGTGGTATCTCTGAACAAGTCAAGCGCATGTGCGAGGAAACAGCTTGTGTTCATGAATAGTGTGCAAGGATACGGCGTGATATTATAGAGAATAAGTAGCATAGGCCGACCATTGCTCTTGTAAGCTTGGAAATCACAGATCGGAAATGCAATCCGAGATCGGGTAACCACCCGATCTGGAGATGGTCCGTGCGCTGTGTATAGAGCCATCAAAGCGACGTGCCCCAGCTGTGGCACATGCGACGAAAGAGCTCAGAGCGTTGTCGCCTCGGGCTTTGGGGAGCTGCACGTCCTGTGGTCACCATCGCGGACAATCCCGTCAATTCCAGCAGACAATACCCGCAGACGCAGGAGTACACAATTCAAGCCAAGGCGGCACGACTGCTGGCATTTGGTGCGGAAACATCTGGAGTTAGACCTGGGCACTGAGACATGATTAGGCCAGCTCCAGCTGAAGTCTGAAGCAGGTGCGGAGAAAGTTGAGCAAATGCGCCAAATTGATGGTTGTGGCTAGAGATCGGGTGAGTGATATATTCTCATTCCAATATATTTTATTCAACGCGGTTGACTCCTCTTCTCACCCAAGCTTCCGCCTTGGATTCTATACGCGCGAGGCCAAATCAGTGTACACCCTGCAATACAGGTTGGATAAGTTATTTAATATTGATTGCCCGTCGTCAATGCCCTTGGCTGACTTCCACTGCGTGTACTTGACGGGCGGCTTTGGGCTGCAATCGAATTCGGAGGTTGGTTGGAGTCACGGCGAACCCCGATCGACGTGATAGCGGACCGACTTGGAATAAATTGTCTCGAGCTTCGAATTACACGGATGCTTAATTCGCGCACCCACCCAAATCTCAACATGCGGCTTGACTCCGTCTTCTTGTTTGATCTGAATTGAATTACTCACCGTTTTCGGAATTTCAGCCAATGCACTGGCATGTGCACCGAGAAACAAAGCAATCGGATAAACCCCTTTGCTTTGAAGTTTTCAGTGTCCTGAACAGGTTATTCACGCGCGCTCACCAGTCAATTAAATAATGCGAATGTCGTGTGTAAGTCTGGGCCCGAATGGGTACGGACGCTGCATTTAACTACGCTCCCATTTTCCATGGGCTCATTGTACTTCTTCATTTTCGTTGTAGAGATTGTGCCAAAGCACGATACAATGTGATTCTGTACAGTCAATGATTAATGGGCTCGAAGCCGTTCTCGTATCCGAGGCTCGACGCTCCGCGTTGGCGAATTCAACTCGCAAGTACCAAGCCCGGCTGTATAACTCGGGTACGACATAAGTTACCACTTGCATTACACCTGAATACACGTGCAGCTGCTTCCCGTCTAAGATTTTTCAATTTGGAGCTCCCCCCAGGTTGAATACCGCTTCAATTGGGGGCTGGTATTTTTCGATAGCATCCCACAAAGGAAGTCATTCATTTCATTGGACACAGCGTGATGCTGACGCATTTTTATTCACTCTATGCTTTTATTCAGTCTATCTGTTAGCGCTTATGGAGTGTCTTGGACGTCATCATCCATGCGCGAACAGGCGCGAGCAATATGTGGGAATACCAGTTGATGCCCGGCGGCGCGGGAGGACACACGTAGCTCCGGCGCACGTATTTGGTTGCGTTGCAGAGAATCGCGATGCGCGGATGTTCGGCAGGCATGTAGACGGACATGAGCGAGGCTTTGGAGTGCGTCCATCGAGCAACATTACAGAGATCAAGAAAGGACCCGGCGGATTTTGACGGACGCTGTCGCGTGCAGCGTGCTGGGAGGATTGGAAACGAGTTGTAATGCCGGCACGTCGAGTGCGCCCGGCAATCTATCAAATAATTAGCCGTTCGACTCAGGGTAGGAAACAGTAACTTACCAGTAGTGCCAGACCGGCGGCGTTGGTTGAAACGTTGAAAGGCTGTGAAATTTTCAAAGCCGATCCGAGAAGAATAAGACCATTGAGTAAAGGACGCAAGCTAGGTGCTACCGGCGATGTCGAGTGCAGATGTCGCGCGGTGGCCTGGGGAGTGAGGGTTGGCTGCAGATTTGCCAGCGGAAGCTCGACAGAGATACGGAGAGGGCTGCGAGGTCAGCACAATGGGAAGCTAGTCTCTAGTGGCAGACTAGTGCTCAAAAACTGCAAGAAAGAATGTTGGGAGCCTGGCTCGGGCAACTTGAAAGGAGCAGACAAGGCAGAGCAGAGATAGCGCAGTTGTGATGTGACCTGACCGACGAGATGTCATAGTTTCTCGCAGACAGACGCTTCAACAATAAATGACCTCGTACCTCGTTTTGAATAGATGTCACGCGTCACGCTCGCGTGGCGGTGCCGGATTTCGGCCGCATTAAACATGTCAGGAATCTCTCTTCCGAGATCCCCGGTTCCGCCGCATCGCCCTCGCCTTTTTTCATTCTCCCGATCCCGATTATATCCGCACCTCCATTCCTCTATTTCCCCTTGTCTTGATTCCTCCTTTTCTTTTGCGTATAAATACGGACCGAACTTGTCTAGTTACGTCGTTCAATCAACTCCGTCAAAACCTGATTACCGAGTCTTCTCCCTGATTCCCTTCCGACTCGTCTTTCTGACGCCAGTTTGCTTCCTCTCCGTTTCTCCTTTGGGACTCGGTTCTCACAAAACAGTGCCGGCCGATCCTCGTAATTTTCTCTTGTTTGATATCAGAAAGCCAGCGGAGACATCCGTTCTCTTGTCATCATTATTGGGGTGCCTTTTAAGTACATTACACATAGTTGTACCTCTCCCTCATCCAAGCAACGTATCCCTTGTCACTGAAGCAGTGAAGCACACTTTCCCGTCGCTAGGCCACCTCATGCGCACTTCTCTGGCCATTGACATACCGCGGCACTCTTCCGACCTTTGAGGGCTCCGCTTTTGGTCTTATCAACCCAGAACTTTGGAAACACTCATACGTCGAAGCATCCGCTGTTGAACCGAACTGCTGGGGCTTGTCGGCGCTATAATTACGCCGCCAGTGTCAGCGGATAAATACGGCAAAAACGGGCATAGATTCTACCCAGGTGGTCCAGAATGGGAACTACGAGATACATTAATGAGTGGAGTGCCTCTATTGAGAGCTCTCAGGCTCCTACACAGATCTCCATTTTTTATGCACCCATCCAAATGCATTTGTGCAGCACTGCACCCGATGGATTAATTTTAACTCGAGGCAGTGCTTGACAGCTAGACAGGCAGTGCAAGTTCGCACACACCACCTTGTCCTCTTCCTTCATAGCAGAAGCACTGGCCACGCTTGGCATCGTTGCTAACATCCTCCAGCTCGTCGACTATGTGCTGAAAGCCCGCGATCACTTCCAGGACTTTGTAAATGCACCTCAGGAACAACAGAAACTCCTTTCGGAGCTGAAAGACCTCCGACCACTCCTTCAAGAGCTACATAACCGGATAACCACCAACCCATCGAGCAGCATGCTTCAGCAAATGAAGAGTCCGCTAGCTGACTTCAAAACAATGATGGAGCAGCTCACACAGAAGTTGAGCCCAGGCGATGGGCCATTGTCCAAGTTCTCGAAACAGCTGAAATGGACCTTGTGGAACAAGAAAGAAGCCAGTGAATATCTCGGCAAGTTTGAGCAGTTCAAGTCACTGCTCAATTCATGGCTTTTATTGGATATCTGGTTATTGCCACCATCTTGTAGCCAGAATGTCGAGTACTGATTCAAATTTTCAGGGATATGGGGCAGCAGCATCACAGTGGTCAGTCATAAATTCTTTTTTCTTTCAACTCACACTCAATTCTGATGGGTAATTCACCAGCCGTACTCAACTCGGTGGATAATGTGGCTAACATAGTGAATTCGGGTGTGGCTAATATCAGTGATGCAATTTCGGAGCAGCAACGAAAATTCGATTGTGAGTCCGAGTGGTCAATAAATGTTCGATTGCTGAGTGTTCTTCAGCGGCAGAGCGCACCCGAATCATTGACTGGCTGTCACCAATCAATTTCTTTCTTCGCCAAGCAGATATTTCCCATGTGCAGCAGCCAGGAACCGGAGGATGGCTGCTTGCAGATCCACACTTTCAAGAGTGGAAAAATGAGTCAAGGAGAACTCTCTGGTGCCATGGAATTCGTGCGTGGCTTACATTATTCATCCACATCCACCAGTAATTCATCTACATATATAGCGGGTGCAGGGAAAACTGTCCTTACGTGTGACACTTCTTGAATTAATGGCCACCTACTCATTATTCTTTCTTAGATCTATGGTTGTGAATCATCTTACTGATGAATTCCAGAATCAAAATATTGGTGTGGCTTGCATATATCTGAACCACAAGGAAGCAGAGGTCCAGACCCCAGCTAAACTGTTAGCTGGACTCTGGAGACAACTAGTGCTTGGTAAAGATGTCAGCTCTGCAGAGGGGTTATATCAGCGGCACTGCGAGAAGTGCACCACACCATCTGTAGAGGAGGTTTTTGACGTGCTCCAGCCTGTGGTTGAGGAGTATTCCAAGGTCTACATTATTGTTGATGCCATTGATGAATACCCGGAGGTCTGGCGGCAGATCCTAGTGGAGTATCTCATGAAGATGGGGTCCACAATGAACATGATGATCACCTCACAGCCCCACATTCATCCACATAGTGCTCTTCCAAATCTCGAGGCTCTAGAGATCCGTGCAAATGAGGATGATATTCGCAGATATGTGGAAGGACAAATTCAGAAGTCGTCGTGGCTGTCAAAGCACATTCAAATCCGAGCCGAACTGCGAGGGGAAATTCTCTCAACCATCACTCACGCCGTGGATGGAATGTAAGTTCCAATTATTGTTCAGAAAGAAGGTATTGATAATATATTATCAGGTTCCTTCTTGCCAAACTCCACATTGAATCCCTCAGCAAGAAGAGCACCATCAAGCGAGTCCGTGAAGCTCTGAAAGCGCTTCCAACAGACCTAAATGACAGCTATGATAGTGCGATGAAGCGAATCAATGACCAGAATGAGGAAGAAAGGACCATTGCTCACTCGGCTCTTATTGAGTTGTAAATGCCAAGAGGCCATTGACAGTGGCAGAACTGCAAGTGGCCCTTGCTGTCGAGCCTGGTGCAAAGAGGCTTGATGATGACAATCTCTTGGACATTGAGATTATTCTGGCTGTCTGTGCTGGCTTGGTCATCGTTGATGAAGAGCTTTCTGTAGTACGACTGGTTCACTACACCACACAGGAATACTTTGACAGTATTCAACCACAACAATTTCCAGATGCACAAATGGAGATAACTCGTACTCTGCTCACATTCCTTTCCATTGATCATTCAGTGGATATCTCCTGGGATTTCAATGATGATCTACCCCCTCTTGTTGAGTATTCCCAATATTGCCTGGTTCATGCTGCAGGGCCATCAGAACAGCAGCTAAGAAACATGATTCTAGAGTTCTTTGGTTTGGCCTCACATTGGAAGGAAGCTATGAGGTGGAAATGGAGCTCCCCTCCATGGAATTACGGGCCTTGGCCATTAAAACCCTCTGCATTGTGGATCGCTGCTGCAGCAAACCTTCAGGATGTTGCAAAGTTTCTTCTTGAGGAGGAAACTGCTCGACAACATGTCGACAGCTCAGAAATCATTGTAGCATCATATTATGGCCACCTCCAAATGGTTCAATTGTTGGTGGAGCATGGTGCTGATGTCAATGCACAGGGTGGATCCTATTGGAATCCATTGCAGGCAGCCTCTTCTGGGGGGGACATAAACACTGTCCAGTTGCTCATTGCGCATGGTGCTGATGTTAATGCGCAGGGTGGAAAATACAGGACTGCATTGGAGGCAGCCTCGTACAATGGGCACATGGACATTGTTCAGTTACTCATCAAGCACAGTGCTAATATCAATGTGGAGGGTGGTTTCTATGGGAATGCATTGCAAGCAGCATCATTCAATGGGCACGTAAACATTGTCCAGTTGCTCATTGAGCACAATGCCAATCTTAATGCACAGGGTGGATTCTATGGGAATGCATTGCAGGTAGCCTCATGCAACGGGCACATAGACGTTGCCCAGTTGCTCATTGAGCATGGTGCTGATGTTGCTGCACAGAGCAAAGACTTTGGGAATGCATTGGAGGCAGCATCATCCAGTGGACACATATACATTGTCCAGTTGCTCATTGAGTACAGTGCCGATGTTAATGCACAGGGTGGACACTTTGGGAATGCATTGCAGGCAGCATCATTTAATAGGCACATAAACATTGTCCAGTTGCTCATTGAGCACAATGCCGATGTCAATGCACAGGGAGGAAATTATGGGAGTGCATTGCAGGTAGCCTCAGTTGATGGACACATAGATGTTGTCAGGTTCCTCATTGAGCATGGTGCTGATGTTAATGTGCAGGGTGGACACTTCGGAAATGCATTGCAGGCAGCATTATCTGAGGGGCACATGGACATTATCCAATTGCTCATTGAGCATGGTGCCAATGTTGATGCACAGAGCAAAAACTCTGAGAATGCATTGCAGGCAGCCTCATCCAAGGGGTACATAAACATTGTCCAGTTGCTCATTAAGCACGGTGCCAATGTTAACATGCTAGGTGGAGACTATGGGAGTGCATTACAGACAGCCTCATTCAGGGGGCACATAGATATTGTCCGGTTGCTCATTGAGCACAATGCTGATGTTAATGCACAGGGTGGAGTATATGGGAATGCATTGCAGGCAGCATTATCTGAGGAGCACATAGACATTGCCCAGTTGCTCATTGAGCATGGTGCTGATGTTGCTGCACAGAGCGAAGACTTCGGGAATGCATTGGAGGCAGCATCATCCAATGGACACATATACATTGTCCAGTTGCTCATTGAGTACAGTGCCGATGTTAATGTACAGGGTGGACACTTTGGGAATGCATTGCAGGCAGCATCGTCTGAGGGGCACATAGACATTGTCCAGTTACTCATTGAGCATGGTGCCAATGTTAATGTCCATGGTGGAGAGTACGGGAGTGCATTGCAGGCAGCCTCATACAATGGGCACATAAGTATTGTCCAGTTACTCATTGAGCAGGGTGCCGATGTTACTGCACAAGGTGGAGAATTTGGGAATGCATTGCAGGCAGCATCTTTCAGCGGGCACATAAACATTGTCCAGTTGCTCATTGAGCACAGTGCCGATGTTAATGTGCAGGGCAGACACTTTGGGAATGCACTGCAGGCAGCATCATTCAATGGGCACATAGACATTGTCCAGTTGCTCATTGAGCACAATGCCAATGTTAACATGTTAGGTGGAGACTATGGGAGTGCATTACAGGCAGCCTCATTCAGGGGGCACATAGACATTGTCCAGTTGCTCATTGAGCACGGTGCCAATGTTAATGTGCAGGGTGGACTCCATGGGAGCACATTGCAGACAGCATCACTCAAAGGGCATATAAACATTGCCCAATTGCTCATTGAGCATGGTGCTGATGTTAACACACAAGGTGGAGACTATGGGAGCTCATTGCAGGCAGCATCATTCTGGGGGCACATAGACATCGTCCAGTTGCTCATTGATCAGGGTGCCGATATAAATGCACAGGGTGGAGAGTATGGAAATGCATTGCAGGAAGCATCATCATATATGGGGCACATTGACATTGTCCAGTTGCTCATTGAGCATGGTGCTGATGTTAATGCACAGGGTGGGGAGTACGGGAATGCATTGCAGGCAGCATCATCCACTGGACACATAAACATTGTCCAGTTGCTCATTGAGCACAGTGCCGATGTTAATGCACAAGGCGGGAAGTATGGGAATGCATTGCAGGCAGCATCATCCAATGGACACATAAACACTGTCCAGTTGCTCATTGAGCACAGTGCTGATTTTAATGCACAGGGTGGGGCGTATGGGAATGCATTGCAAGCAGCATCATCCAATGGACACATAAACACTGTCCAGTTGCTCATTGAGCACAGTGCCAATGTTAATGCACAGGGTGGGGTGTACGGGAATGCATTGCAGGCGGCATCATCCAATGGACACATTGACATTGTCCAGTTGCTCATTGAGATGGGTGCTGATGTTAATGCACAGGGTGGAAAGTATGACAGTGCACTGAAGGCAGCATTGTATCGTGAGGCAGATGACAATGTCGAGTTCATCCAGCGCCTCACGACTGTAGCTCAGCTACTCAGAGACAATGGAGCCCACGCGGAGGATCCGGATGCATTACAGGACAATGCAGTTTTTGCACATGATGGGTAGCAATCTACAGACGGTGAGTATTCCTTCTACTGGGATAAGCTAGCACTGATCCAAATTGTAGAATCCGTCGATAAGTAAACCACTGAGTAGATAATCTGTATTTGTAAACTACCACAGTGTGGACCAATAAGTTCAACAGGCAGGATATCTGAGAAAGATGAGTTGAAGTGTGTAGTGTAGTAGAATCACAGGATAGCAGTGTCCGTGACCACGGTAAATGTTGGGTAAAATGTGCGAGAAACCGTGGTTTGAGTCAAAAATAGTCCTGGAATCACAAGGAGATATCTAATCTGTCCCAAGTCTGAATATTTGTGGGATATTTCTCTCCTGGCTCTCTCATGACTGAGGTTGAACAATGCCGAGTTCCCTGACAAAAAGTCCGAATGGCCGGGACCCGAATTGAACGGGTGTCCCCGGCCAATTTCCACGTAGAGCTGCACCGGGCAGAGACGCGAATTGTCCGCCACCGAGCCGAGGTTCAGTTTACTTGGAAGGCTGATATCTTTTGATTTCTTCAAGCCCATGAGTGCATTTCCGACTCCCCGTGCGTGATACTTACTTGCAACGATCCTTTGGAAGCGCAGAGTAGAAATAGATGGAATGGAAGGTAGTGTGGGGTACATTAATGTGACAAGTTGCGGAATAGCTCGTATAGTGTTAGACCTTGCGGAATAGGCCGTGTAGAGTTAGACGTGAAATTTCACAGGCAAAAGTGCGTGTGGGTGCTTGCGAAAAAAAGACCTCGTATACGACCTTCTATGGCTCGAACCCGAATCGAACGGGTTTGTCCTGCAATAAGCGACCGTCGCAGAGCACAATTTGCTGCAGGTGCGGACCGTCCGCGACCGAGCCGATGTGAAGCTGGTTCTGAGTAGGAATAGATACGGCAGTCTTTAGGACATAATTTTCAATCCAGCGCTCGAACACTTCGAACAATCGCGGGAATCCAGTAAGAATTTAGTGTGAAAAAGAAATATTTATCAGAATGAATGCGGAGATCCAGCCGCCCAACCAGATTCGGCGAGGAAATACAGAAAGAAACAAAAGCGTCAGCGAACCGCTCAGCCCCTAATCGCACGGGTGCTTCCTGGCTCAGGATAATATCTGCATTAATTGAATGCAGGTGCGGAACATTCACCACTGAGCCGATATGAGACTGCTTTGGAGCAGAAATATCTAATACCCTGTAGAGTTGTCGGTGGAAAATGATGTAAGTTAGCGTGCACGATAAGCCAAGTAACTGAAGGTCGCTGGAAACTAGTACATGAGAAAAAAGCCCCGAGCTCGCGACGAAGAGGTGTCTAATCTTGGTTGCGAAATCGGTCTTGAAACATTCTCGAATTACAAAAAAAAACGGCATTCAAATGCGACAATTAATGGCTCGGGACCGAGTCGAGCGGGCATCTCCTGCCCGAACACGGTTTCATGTAGGTTCACTTGGTGCAGGACCGAGCCGATATGCAGCTAGCTTGAAAGGGTTCCTCATTGCAAGGGAATACACGCCTTTCCATTCCTGACTCCCCTTATATTCTCTACTGGAATGAAGTGGATGGTAGGATGTGGAAATACGTGAATTCAGAATTGCGAGTCTTACATGTGAAAAGCTGTGAGAAGGGAAGATCTAGTTGAAAAAAAGGAATCATGGCTCGAACCCAGATCGAACGAGTGTGTCCTGCATACTCGCAGGCCTAGACCACCCACCATCAAGCCAGTGGAGGAGTGATTCCGAACCCACACATAAGAGGCTGTTTTTAATGCACTCAGAAGTATCTCCGAGTCCGAAATAAACGAGATTACGCATTTGAGCGGAAAAGAGGTCTGGCACTGACCATCTGCCAAGAATGGTGTATATCTTATAGAACCTTTCCCAACGCAATGTTCGGGCCTGCAGGTCCGAGAGTATCTTCCGGGTGCAGCTGCTTAATTGTTAGTTTCTTAGCGCTAAATGGTGTTGAATGTGCGATACACAGAGCTCAGGGTGGTGCAATTTTAGATAGTTAGCGCAGAACAGCGCAGAAGTTGGAATAAAACCCGTGTAACCGAACCCACGCACAAGAGAAGATGTTTAGACAATTCATTGCGGACTCTTGGCGCACCCGGAACCGAGTCCGCAACGCTAAGCAACGCCCGACGGAGCACGGTGACCGGTGCAAATTAACGGGACTTGTACTAATGCCGGGCACATCAAGCCGAGATGACCGGGAAAAGCGGGGCCAATCAAAGTACACAGCCTGTCAATAACAATTCTTTCCTCTCGTCTTCACTCTTTTCACGATGATATCCACAGCCCGTTCAACGCCAAAAACTAGATTCGAGTTCTTCTCAATACAAAGCCTCCATAACAGAGTGACCCCTCTCACCACCTGGCTGCGCTGTCCCCTTACGACGACACTGACAGCGACTCCAATTCTCCCATCCTTCCACCCGCCATCGCCCTATCTTCGCCAATCTGCTCTAAACCATCCCTCGTCCGTGGGCCCAAGTCGTCGATGCCCAAAGTCGAGGACGTGAGCATCTGGCTCCGCTGGGCCATCGACCCCGCTTCGGCCCTACGCGCGCTCCTACCTCCGCTCCTCGCACTCCCAACGCACTTCCTCCTCCCCTTCCTGCGGCTCTCCCTCTGCAGGAAGTGGGCAACCCTTCATGCCGTTCTTCCTCCTCTCGCACCCCACGCCTGCCCCGGAACACTTGTCAGCAGCGGTGGTGCGTCCCGAGCTCGTCCCGACGACGCAACTCTACCTGAAAGGCCCGGGCGACCTCGCGCTGCTCGTACTCGTCGTCATCAAAAGTAAATATCTATCAATGCATTGTTTCATAGCACGTGCACGAACTTCAACCACCAACCACCAGCATATGGCCCGCCATAAAAACGACCCCCAACTCAACTCTCCTCACAAGAATTGGTTCATAGGAGCAGTCCAGAGCCATGGAAATGTCACGCGTGCCGCTCGAGACCACAGCATAAAACGATCGACTGCCCAAAGGCTCTGGGAAAAATTCCAGGACACTGGCTCGACGGCCAATTGCCCACGGAGTAGACGCCCAGCCACCTTCTCCACCCCCGAGAAGTCTATCATCGTCGATTACGCCACAGAAAACCGCCGGAAGCCTTTTCGCAACATCGGCAATGAAACCACACCACGTGTCAGCGACAGCACAATTCGGCGGGTCTTGGCCGACGAAGGCTACCATAGACGCGTTGCCAGGAAGGTTCCTTACTGCTCAGCCGCTGTCAAGCAAAAACGGCTTGCATGGGCCCTGGAACAGTCCAAAACACGGTCAGCCAAATCTTGGCGTGACATCGCCTGGTCCGATGAGGCTTACGTCTGCCTTGACCACAAAAAAGGCCGTGTGTGAGTCACCCGCAAGCCCGGGGAGGAGCTCCTGGACGAGTGCTGTGTGGCTGTTGTGCCGCAGAGCCCCGTACGACTCATGGTGTGGGGAATTGTGATGAAAGGTGCAAAAGGGCCCTTGGTGGTTCTCGAGTATCCCGGCGGCCGTGGTGGTGGTATGACGGCCCAACAGTACATCAATCAGGTACTCGAGGGACCTCTTTTGGAATTCTACAACAGTAGAAAGCAGAGGCACCCCGGGTTTCGCTTCCAGCAGGACGGCGCGGCAGTGCATCGTGCCAAGGTCACCAAGGCCTGGCTTGCCGAACATGACATCCCCATTTTCCCGCATCCTCCGACTTCTCCCGATGTTTCACCCATCGAATGTGTTTGGCACGTTCTCAAGACCCACCTCCGTGATTACCAGCCTCGCCCATACAACGAGGCGACATTACGGGCGGCAATTTTCGAGGTGTGGGAGAAAATCACCTGTCAAGAAATCCATCAATTTATCGACCGCATGCCGGCCGTTGTTGAAGCTGTAATTGAGGCAAAGGGTGGCCATACATCCTACTGAATGTGTTCATGTACTTTAGCTTGGAAAATACTACATATTGTGGCCTATAATGGCCGATTGATATTTACTTTTGATGACAACGAGTATATAGCGTCGTTTTGTTCTCCTTCCTATGGCTCGTGCTGATCCATACGCTGTTCCCGGCCCTGGCGAGGAAGTGAGGCATACGGAAGGCGGGGAAGGTGGCGAGGTTTGGGGAGCAGGGGTATGCGGTAGCGGTAAGTCCTTTTCTGTTGTTCTATCTTGCAATTCGTGGGCGTGCGGCATGTGGTGTGCAGCGTGCACAGCGGGCCGTTCATCCCCTCCTCCTTTCCTCTCATTCCCTTCCTTTTCTCTCTTGTTTCCTTCCGTTCTTCCTCTTCCTCGTCCCTCCCCTGTCCTCCTCCCTTCTTTCCTCCTCCTTCGTCCTCCCTTCTTCCTACCCCACACCCACTCCATTAATTTCCGGTGTATTTCCAATGTGCTCAATCCTTCGCAGTACACCACCCCCGCCTCCTCTGCGTTCAAGCCCCGCACGCCGCAATTCTGGCTCGGCAGGTGTTGGTGCGTTTCTTCTTCTGATTTTCGTCTTCCATTTATGTCCGAGGCTTTCTTTTTGGGGGAGAGCAAGGGATGGTGTTTGGATTGCGCATCGACAGCGCTCGATGTTGGCGTGTGGGTATCCCCTGCAGCGCCATGTCCTTTTTAAACAGCCCCGAGTTCTTTTCTCCAGTGCGCATGCACGTTCGTGCGTCGACTGGCGGCTGCTAGCGCGTGTACTGCGGATACGGGGTGTGTGCGGGCCCCCAGTCGCTCACCTGCCAAGTCGCGCCTCATACCGTGGCTTGGGATGTTGCCGATTCGCGCCGCATGGTCTCGGTCTCGATGTGACGAGGTGCATTTGACTTTTATGGGTGCGCTTTGTTCCTCACCGATCAGGTGTGGGAGGCATCGGATTTATGCTCTCAGAAGTCTCTTCTCAGCAGCCCTTAGGCACTCAATTACTCTTAGTCACTCGCCAATCACTTGCAACGGCTCCAAATTTATATACCACGTTGGTCTACATCCGGCTATGTTGGTCTACGTTCGTCTACTGCAGTAGGCCAACATAGGCAGACATAGACGAATGTAGACTCACGTACACCAACGGTGTCTACAATACTAGGTATTCTTTGTTATGGTAAGTAATACTTTGCTCGCTCGTCATTACTGCACCTAACGGCTAGACAGTGGACACGATCCTAGGCACTTCTTTGCAGAATTTACTACGCGATTGTCCCTCATCATTACACAGCAGTGGTTGAATCAATTCAGACGAGTCCAGGTAGAAGGATTGGTCGAGTGCCATTATCATCAGGTGGGCAGGAGATTCAGCTTTCCACCTTCGTGGTGGGACAGTTTACCACGTGGATAAACTCGTCTAACACAAAAGACGTGTATTCGCGACATTTAACACGACACAACGTTGGAAAATAGAACGTGAAAAGTACAATGATTTAAAACAAGTATAAGCCTCTCAACGTTCGGCTCTTCATCCTATTCAAGCGGTGACGGGGAAACAGTTGATGGCGAAGAGGCCACCTGGCGAGACACAAGTTGTGTTGAGCCGGGCAAAAGAGGAAATTAATATTGTACATACCCCACTCCTTCTCGGGGCATCGCAAGTGAGGCTGGTCCATGCGCTGAGGCTGATATTCAGAATGGGAAGGGGTACATGCATAGAAACCAGTTACCAGGGAGCGTTGCCAAGGGGGTCGATGGGCGAGCAGCTCAAACCAACAGGGACATTGAGACCGTCGAGGTCAATGCCTAGGAGAGCGGCGAAGCGGGAAGCGTCCACGCTGGTGGAAGAAACAACGCGGTCGCAGCATTGCGGAGAGGACGGGGAGTAATCGGGGGCGGGGGAGTCCCGGTGGGAGTGGCGGCAGCAAGGGTCTGAGATAGATGTTAGTTACGTGAAAAACATATTTTGATGTCTCGCAGCGTACAATGAGCACGTAGGGGACAACAACGGAGATCTTGGAGAACATGCCCGTATGTGAGAGCTTGAACGGCAGTGGATTGTGTTCGAGTGAAGATAGGAAGTGAACCTCGAGCTCTTTTGTGGTGCTGGATTGCAGATGACCTGCGATTGCGTAGGCCAAGATGGAGCGCAGTGAACGGGCCGAGGGAAAGAGTGGTGGAGCTCCTGTACCCCAGAACAGAGGAGCGACACTGGAACTCGATCACGGACCTTGTTCGCTGTCGCATGATTGATTGTACCGTTCGCAACCGATGGACAGGTGAGTGTGGAGAAATCGAAGTCCCAGAATGTTTGCCATCGAGTGTACCTCAGCAGCACTGAGTTGACGGAAATTCCGACAGGCACCTAGTGAATCGAGAACGTGGCAGTTATCTCCACGGTGGAGCTCATAATGGGGATCGGGACCGGGGAGTGCAATGGACGGGTGGGCGACGAGATGGTTCCTGCGGGGCAAGAGCGCGGCAGAGAACACCCCAAACACCTGGTTTAGCTCTTGACGTAGTGGCATAGTCATGATGGGCTGTCAAGTTTACGGGAGATTAAGTCGAGATGCGGAGAAAGAGCGCTGGCAGCCGACAAGAATCTCCTCGACGTCACATAGCATGGCAGGATGGTGGATTTTCTAGCAGTTCGAGTGGAGCAACAAGGAAAACCAGGAGTGCCCAGATTCCAGGATCTTGGCTCCTCGCACTGCGGATATGACCAAATATGGGTGTTGGTAAGCTTCTGTGTTTCTGGGGTAAAAGTGCTTGAACCACACACTCCGAGAAATGCTTGGGATGCTCGGCCATTAGACACTGTGGGGAGAATATACAATTGGCATGATTGACGGGATTCAATCAGCCCGATTGTACCAATAACCAATTGCATCAGGCCGATTGACCCACCCAATCATCTCAATTGGTGGGATACTATCGGGCTGATTGAATTTTGGCAGAAATCTCCATCGGCCTGAGTGTGTGCCACAATCAGCCTGAGAGGCTCGATTCAATCGGGCTTCCGCTACCAATTGTTCCCATTGCATGGTTGAATCAGGTTGAGGTATAGAATATAATTTATTGTGGTATGTAATACATCGGGAAATGTATCTATATAGTGAGCTGAATTATCCGTCCCAGAGGCTGTTGTACTGCTTGAGTCGAGAAAAAAAGGGAGGGAACCTTACTGCTATTCGAACCCAAGGCAAAGACTCTGGAAAATAGGCCTGACGGCGTGAATCCTGGCGACAACATTGATAGTGGGAGACAATCTGTCCCTCAAATTTACTAAGTTGCCAATGATGAGGGACATCAATATTCCACTTCGCCGGTCCACATATTCACAACTTCACTAGGTACTTACTAGTGGGGATGGTAATTGAACACCGAGAGATGTGTGATGTATGGACTAAATGATTTAGTGTGTGTCTGCTCACCATTGTAAGCAGGGTTAATCATGGGGGGAGGACTTCGCATCGTAAATACCGCGCTCAGAATAAAAGACCTAGACCATTTTTTGACATTCGTTCGAGCATTCGCAGGCATCTGCCAGCGGTGTAGTACATGGGTCTCTAACAAATATTTAGCGTGCAAGGAATTACTCAGTGTGAGAAATATTCATGGAGGAATCGAGAAAGCAGTGGAAATCAGATATTGGCCTTTCTCAAAAGGTGTTTAGGTCAGATTCAAAAGAGTGAAGTCTGAATATGCATTGTGTGTGGAATTTCTCTCGTGACTGTGGGTGAAAAATATCAAGCGCAGCGGCAGAGCTCCCCGATCGTGACAAGGCGGGAAACACTCAGAATGGCTAGGGCCTGAGTCGAACGGGCTTCTCATGCCCCACATGAGATTTAATTTTGATTGGTGCGCGTGCGGACCGAATCCACCACCGAGCCGATACGTGTCTCTTTTGTCGCGGGAATATATAAGACCCTCTGGATTCAGATTTACGAGTGGAAAATGATGGAAGTTCAGTACAAGAATAATCCAGGTAACTCGAAGGTTGCTCGAAGATGTGGGATAAATATTCATTTGTACACGAGAAAAAGAAAAATGTCGGGCGCGTGGAGAACAGGTGTTCGATCTTGGTTGCAGAATCCGTCTTGAATCTTGCTCGAATTGGACAACAATCAGATGCCAAAAAGAATCGTCAGCTCAGAATGGCCATGGCTCGAATCTGAGTCGAACGGGTGGCTCCTGCATCTGTCTGCCCGCTGTCACATCTATAGTAGGCGTGGTCCATCTGCTACCGAGTCGATAGGAGAATAGCTTGGCGCAGAAATATATGATACCTCCTAGAATTACCACTGAAAAAAAAATGATGGAAAGTCGAGTGCACACGTCACTCGAAACAGATATTCATTTGTACACCCGAGAGAGAAAAATGTCGGGCACGAGGAGAACAGGTGTCTGATCTTGGTTACACCTTTTTTTGAAAATTTCTCGAATATAATCTCTCTCTGTTCCATTACTCTCCAATTTATGAGCGCCAAATAAATAAAATAAAATCAAGTTGAACTGGCCTTGGCTTGGGCCCGAGTCGAACGGGCGGGTCCTGCCTCAGCATGCCATGAGCATCAATTGAATGCAGATGTCGACCATTCACCACCGAGCCGATTTACAATTGAGTTGGAAGGCTGATATATCACATATGTTGACTCCGAATCCCCTTGCCTCTCTGGACTTGTAATAGAATTGAAGGTACGTAGTGTAGTTTTAGACGTGGAATTCGGATGGCCAGAAGAGATCTAGAGTACCGTGTGTGGGGTAAAAATTGAAACAATCAAAAAAAAAAAAAAATCACACCCAACATCGTCCTATAGCTCGGGCCGGAATCGAACGGGTGTCTCCTGTACATTTCTTGATTTCATGAGTAACTTAGTAGGTGTGGCCATGCACTACCGAGACAGTGTAGGGGTGATTCCGAATCCACATATAAGAGACTGTTTTTAGCGCACTCCTCTGTAACTTATAACCGACAGAGCACAGTAAGTCGTAAATAAGCGAGATTACGCGGGCGGATTTGGGGAAAACGGCTCTGGTACTGACCATCCGCCAAGAATGGTGGACATCTTATAAGATATAAATCACCTTTTGCAACACAATGGAGTCCGAGAATATCTTCCTATGGTTGGTTTCTTAGCACTGTGTGGTGCTGTGTGTGGGCCACTCAGGACGTTGATCGTGAACTTAGGGTACTTAGTTCAATTTTAAATATTTAGCCTAGAAGTTGGAATAAAACCCAAATAAAACCGAACCAAGGACGGAACCCGCACACGAAAGGCTATTTTTTGATATTTTATTGCGGACTCTTGACGCACTCGGAACCAAATCCGCACGCTAGGCAACGCCCAGCGGAGCATGGTGGCCGGTGTAAATTAACGAGACTAGTACTAATGCCGGGCACAGCAAAAAGCCGAGATGAACGGGAAAAGCGGCACCTCCAGGCCGATCAATGGCACGATCAAAGTACACAGCCTGTCATCTTCCGAGTCATTCTTCCTTCCGTCTTCACTCTATCCAGAGAATCAGTGGATCAAAACCCGTCTGCCCAAGCTACTAGCCCAATTCCCCGCTTTCAAAACTCTACGCCTTACGGCATATATCCAACTTATTCCACGTACCTGCTCCCAGTCTTTCCCGCCCTCACGCAACTAACCCTCGCCTTGCGCCATCCGCTGGCTGGCAACTTTGGTCTGCCAGCGATCCTCCGCCTCGCCTGCGCATTCCCCCTCCTCGAGCGCTTGCAAATCACGACGGAAGCGGAGTATAACCTGACAGGCCCCTTCAACCTGCCCGAGTGCACCACACTCGTGCCTCTCGCACACCTGCACACCATCCATCTCAACTACCCCATGCTCAATGCCCGCGTCCTGGCATATCTTGCAGCCCCAGCACTCGAGATGCTCCATCTCACCCTGCGCTCCGACTCGGACTCCCTGCACACGTGCCTGCGTGCGGCGGGTCTTACGCTGCGTACCCTGGTGTTGTGTTATCCGCGCGACCCCGTGCGACATGCGCATTGGGCGCCTCATGACACCGCCTCTGCCCACGGGGCTCCGTGCTCATACTCGTGGCGACCGCTGCGCACTTGCTGGACCGCGTCCTCACCACACCCTGTCTCGAAGAGCTGGTGATTGAGATCGAGAAGATCGATCGGGAGGATGAAGTGGTGACGAGGGATGGGGACGAGGGCCGCGCATTACTTAGCTATATGCTCCAGACGCGCCCGCGTTCAGGACCCTCCGCATTTGCAGACCGTACGGGTGATACGACATGTGTGGACTACGAGGTACGCGCAGCGCTCAGCAGTGTTCTCGAGACACTCCATGCGTTCAAGACCCTGCGCATCTATCTCACATAAGAGTGGTATGACGGGTGCGGGCGGAGGGATCGTCGTAGGCACCGCCGTTAAAGGGCAGATCGTAACTCATATACCCAGTACATTGAGCACGCACAATGCAATTCATGATCCAAACAGCTTCGAAAAACTGTGTTCCAACTGTGTTCGTTTTTTTGTTTGGTGCTCAACCAATTCTCGACGCTCTCTCATTCACCTTGCGCACGAAGCATTGGAACCACCTAAATTTGGCAAGCGCTTATACACGCTCCAAGTCATTCAATTCAGTAATTACTGCGCATTCACTGAATTCAGCGGCCTCATAGCCGAGGGTCTGGCTAGCCGTTGGGAGCTGTGGCTAGCCGTGACTATATTTAGAGCTATGTCCGGTTAGCTAGGTAGCCAGGGCAATCTAGCCGGATGGCCGGTGGCTTCTCCCCGCTGATGGTTAGCTCGCCTAGCCGGCCTGCGGGAGGCCCCCGGACACTACCTTGGAACTACCTCCGGGATAGAGGAAATCAAGGCCCCAAAATCGCGATTTTAGCGCCGGGATATACTTAGAGTAAAACAGCCCGTGAACGAGTCCCCAGCCGGAAATTTTTTGAGATGTACTGTTGGCATGGGCTAGGAAATTTTAGTTGAACCTTGCTCGAATGGGCAATTACTCACCAACGAAGTCTCTGCTGTGCAATGCGAGTTCTTTGGCCGCAAATATGATGGGAGAAATTTTGATTTTTTTTGGCCCTAAATATCGCTCCGGAATAGAGTAAAACAGTTCTCCAAAGGCCAAATTCATAGAGTAAATCAAGGTGAAATTTCGATTTTTGACGGAGGTAGTTAGTAGGTAGTGACCGGGGGCCTCCTGCGGGTAGCCAGGCTCAGCAAACTAAGCTGTCCATTACGCCGCTGATCTATCAACCATTTATTGTTTTACTGTCACTGATTTACCACGGCACGGCACTCGAAAGCTGCCTATCCTCACAACCACGGTCCACTGCTACACTATCCAATAGCCAGGGCACAGGTAGCCAGAGGCATGGCTAGTTTGGAGGAGCTCAGCCTAGCTATGGCTAGGTGTCGACAGGTGCCGTTAGCTTGAATAGTCACATGTGGCTTGGCTGCCTAGCCGTAAAATGGCCGGCTAGATCCGGCGAGGCGGCGTTGCGGCTATGCCTCTGAATGCAGTGATTGATCTGCATGCGCCAGAAAGCTGTCAAAGGCTGTGCAGCAAACGACAATATATAAGGCTGCCATGCTCTGATGATGAGACAGATGCTCTTCCACGATCTCCACGAAGATGTGCTCTCTGAAATCTTGTCCTATTGCGATATCTACGCTATTGTCTCCTTCTCAAGGGTACTCTCGCAGATCTGTGCTCTGGCATTCACCCGCTTACCTTGATTCTCAGGTCACCAAATTCTCTCGTGCTGTCGCGATGTCTAAGCAGCTCTGGCGCTCATTACTCCGTGGTCTTTCGGCACGGCATCATATCTTGAACATCCATGCCATAGATGACTTAACCACCGAGCAATTGATCGCGGAGGTCAAGCGTCTTGTTTGTGGACCTGCAACCTGGTCGGATAAGTCATCTGTGCCGCCGACCGTGTCTTCGTCGAAAGCTTTCCTAGCCAATGCACAGACCCGTTTGCTCCCCGGGGGGCAATACTTCTCCGTATTGCAACATAACGAGATGCAGGTTTTTGATGCAGTCACTGGGAGCCGTGTCTGGCTTCACTCCTTAGCTGGCACGTATAGAATATCTTGGGATGTGGAGATGCATGACAGCGGGCAATCGGCAGTTTTCTTCTTTATGCACGATGACGGTGCAACGAACCGGCAGTAAGTCTCTCATAGCTCAGCAACCAAGGCATTGATATACTCGTGGTAGAGTACTTTCAATCGTAGAAGCGGATTTCAGCACTGGCCTCTGGGATGTCCACTTCAACGGTGATCTGAACACCCATATAGGCAGTGCGTGCAACCCTATTCTATTTGGCGATCTTCTGGGAGTCGAGTGGGTATATCGGCCATACGGCAAGAGGGAGAGAGGGATGCTCGTCATCAACTGGCTGAAACAACTATATGTGATATTTGACTGCACTACCGTCTCTTCAACGGTAACTAATCTAGTGATATCTCTGACCTTCATCTAACGTTTCGCAGCAGACTCAAGTAGTGTTTGTGCCCGGGCACATCATCTTCACCACTGCCACAGTCCAACAGCATCACGATCAGCTAATCCTCATATACACATTGGCTTCAATTGGGTCGCGTTGGCGTCCAATCGGCCAACTTTTATCCAGTGACCATGCCTCAGTCCGTGACTTTGATGATCTGAATCTCAGCTCTCGAACCCTCGCCGCCGTTGTGGAGCGGGTAGAGCACGCCGATATTCGCCTTTCGAGAAACGTGCAATCCCGCGTTTTCAGGCCTGACCCTCGCATGCACATGACCCTGCATCCCAACCCAATCCGTGACAATACCTACAAGCTGATGATTTACATATCGGATGGCCGCTGGGGGAACAAGAGTGGCGTCGCAGATACCCTTCGCCAGAAATTGGGGCGGCAACCACCTGGCGCCAAAGCTGTCCTATTCACTTACCGATTAACCGTGGGAGACACCCCAGACTACACTCTATCTTGGATCAGGGTGTCAGCAGTTCCCGCAGTGCCCAATATCAACTCCTCGATATCGTATGCGGGGTATGCGGTGATGTACGGTGATGGGTACACCAGAGACAGCCGAGTTGTTGACATCCATTTGCCCCGCCGCCGATTCTTGACGGGGTGGGGCGGGGAAGGGATACGCGAGGTAGTGGTGTTGCCCAGAGGGTCGGTCTATGTGAGCCTATCATCGTCCGCTGGGACAGTAATCAGTGTGAAGGATCAGCATATCAAGATAACTCATTATGTTTAACTCGTTCTTGAAATGGCGATTGGAGAACAATTGTCGTTTTGGATTTTCGAAGAAGAAATAAGTTACATCTATACAAAAAAAAATTTCCTGAAGTACAAGGTGAAAGCCACCCCCAGAATGGACGCACTCAAATCATCCCTGGCCAATGGGTAAGCCCACAGTGAACCGAGGTTGAACTGAACCACTAATCACCTCCACGCGGGGGAGGCAGGGAGCGCTCGCATTACACGATCGAGCGCTGCCCATGCCGCATCACAACCCGTCCCCATCCCCGCCGTTTTCTCATCGGTCTCCTTCTCCGAGCCCTTCGACCCAACAAGATGTGCCAGGTGTGCACGTGGAAAAGCTTTAGCTGTTCCCATTTTCATCTCACGACAAAATCGGGCATATTACTACTGTAATTTACTAGGCTTTTAGGCCGTTTTCCCATTGAATTTGGTGCTCCCCCCTCCTCACCATTTAGGGTTTGGAGGCTCAGAGCCATCAAAAATTGATAAGAGGCTATCACCTTTCTAACTTGTCCTGTGAGTTTCCTGTGTCGACATTTTTTCCCAAGCCCTTTCTGTACTTTTACCTCTCCAACCTTTGTTCTTTCAAGTTCTTACCAAAGGGCACGGCAACGCACGTAACTTTACTTGGCTCTCGCTAAAAATCAATCCACCGTCGCTCTTTCCGGCAGCGCAATGAAGGATTTTGCAGCTCGTGGTCACATCCTTAACTCAGATCTCTTCCCGCAATCATTCCTTGCCGTAATCGATGAGCCCTCAGTACGTTGCGCTTGCGGAACATGCATCCCTTGAGTCAGTAATTTCGGGATCTAGAAACCCCCGGGAAAGAGTAAGCATGAAAATGAGCAAGCTATCACGCCATATCGCCGCGACTTCTCGGGATTCTCAGCCCTTCTCATGATTCCTCATAGAAACCCAGGTGAGCACTCGATGGCCCCACTCAGTTAGAAAATTTTCTTCTCACCCTGGGTCCTCGCCCTCTACGCACTCTCAGCCACTCGTGGGGACCCGGGAACATCAGTAGAAGCATTAGGGGAAGTCAAAGCGGTCTGGAAGGACCGATTCTGACGCTGATTCTGGTTCGATTCTCGTCCGATTCTCAGAACAGAATTGATCAAGAATCGAATCAAACTTTGACCCCCCCGATTATGGGCTCGATTCTTTAGAGATTCACTACACTTAACAAATTCAACTTGTACTATGGAAATAAAATATTTGTGAGCAGGTTACTTAATCTCGACACTGAGAAGACGTGCATAACTTATGTAATCGACCCAACGTGTCAAGACGAGCCCTAAGTCGGCTAGACGTTGGGTGACAGAGAATAACCCGGCCAGGACGATTGTCGAATAACCCGGTTAGAAAGTAGCGCAATACCCTATTAGGAGATAGCGTCGAATAACCTCGTCGTCTGGAGGAGGTAGTCGACTTATATCGATAGTAGGGGGGATCTGGAATGATCCAAAGGCGGTATAGTAACCGCCTAAACACCAGACTCGAGTGGATCTCGAGGAGAGGAGAATATAAAGCGAAGAGAGAGACAGGATTATTGTGAGAATTATCTGTGTCGTTGTCCAGCCAAGGTAGACTCGATATTAGACGAGGTAGAATCTACAGTACATGAGATTCTACAGAGGTTATATATTGTATTTACCTAGGAGTCGATCGATCGAACTGTCAGCGCTCAGGGTGTGTTTTGAATATGTAGGGGTTTCGATCAGGAAACAGGGACGTGTCCCTATACGTTCTGTGGACCAGGGGTTTTTATCCCTGTACGTTCCAAATGGTTGGAAACTCGGGTTATTGAATAACCCGATCGGCGTTATTGAATTAATCTGCCCTGTGTTGTTATGACCGCAAGAGTTGTGAAAGAATCCGGGTGGATGCGGTTTGGGTTTATGGAATAACCCGTTGGCGTATGGAATAAACCCGCCGTGGAAGAGTTTGAAAAGAGTTTGTAAATGCCAAATCATGACACAACGACTTCTCTTTGACGCGCCTCTTTTCACACTCATGCCCTGCCTCTCATTGCGCCAGCGTCGTGCACGCGACGTGCTCAAGACTTTTTTGGACCACCACACGACACGTATCAAGGTCTTACGCTGGAAAAAGAAATCCAGGCGCATCTTTGCGCGCGCTGGCTTGTCGCCCGAGGAGAGTGAGCTACTAACAGCTCTGGGATCCGCGGAACCCACGTTTGACATCTTATCCATCGACATGACCTCGGACTCGGACTCCGGGGACTCCTCTCCCAGTTCTTTGGCCAGCTCGGACGCGTCAGGTACTTCTGAAAGCAGCGAGGACTGGTCAGATATCCTTGGCTCGGATTGGCGAGGATCTTCTTCCAATTCTTCGGCCTCATCCACAGACTCTGGCTCCATATTCAGCTCTGACAGCGACGATAGCATGCCGGAATTGCACTCGGTTGGATATCCCGATTCGGATGAAGATGAGACCTCCACTGAATCAAGCTCTGGTGACGACGGAGACGATGAAGAGACCTGGTCAGATTTAGATGACATGGAGATAGAGCAGGATCAGCAGGAATTCACCCGCCGTCGCGCCAACCATCCACTTAAATGGGTGCAACACAATCTGGAGGAAATGTACACCCATCGTTACGAGATGCCCCGCGACTCCTTTCCCCGTGGCCCTGCATTCTTACGACATGTACTCGGGGCCATGAAAGAAACTCGCCCAGATCTGTTCCGTCAGGAAGTTCGTGTATTCCCACTCACCTTTGACAAACTGGTCGCACAGATTGCCAAGGACCCCGTCTTTGCGAATGACTCCACAAATGGGCAGATGCCAGTTGAGGATCAGCTGGCCATTGTATTGTATCGTTTTGGGCACTCCGGCAATGCCGCTGGCCTTCAAAAGGTTGCAAATTGGGCTGGCGTCGGGAAGGGCACCATCACATTAGTGACACGGCGTGTCATGACTGCCATTCTCCACCCCGACTTCATGGCGGAGGCTGTTCGGATGCCAACCGCTTCGGAGAAGGAAAAGGCAAAGGCTTGGGTAGAAGCTCATTCATGCAAGGCGTGGCGCAATGGATGGTGTATGGTTGACGGTACATTGGTGGCCCTTTTTGACAGGCCATTTTGGTTCGGCGAGAGTTATTTCGACCGGAAATGTAATTACTCTCTTAACATTCAAGTGCGTAGCTACCAATTCACATACTCCTAATCAGTCTGATCAATTTGCATCTAGGTTATATCCCTTCCAAATCTACGTATCATCGACTTCGGCTACGGCTTTACGGGCAGCACGCACGATTCGACTGCGTGGGAGGGTACCCGGCTTGCTCAGGAGCACGAGGCTTTACTCGAGGACAACGAATTCATCTGGGCAGATTCAGCGTACACTGTATGAGATTTTTTACCTTTGTGACGAAGATATATTCTCAGATTTTTTTTTGCCAGCTTGAGAAATGGATGATATCTCCCTTCAAGAAGCCCTTCAGCGAACTTCCGGGGAACGAGGAGTTTAATAACCACGTTTCCATGGTCCGAATTCGCTCTGAACATGCCATTGGATTTATCAAAGGTCGTTTTCAGTCACTGAAAGGGCTACGGGTTAATATCAAGGACGAAAAGACTCACAAGTTTGCGACATACTGGGTTGCAGCTTGCGTGGGTGTGCATGCGTTTGCAATGCAGTGCGAGGAAGAGGAGCGCGGGCCGGACGAGGACAATGACGCTGTAATGGCAGACCCATTCATCAACGTCTGAGTCGGAGGCGAATATCGCCCCAGCACTGCAAGGCGTGCGATTCCATGCGGGGAAAGCCCAACGGGAATATCACAAACGTCGTTTATTCAAAACGAAAGAGAGACGTAGGCGACATCGCGTACAATGGCAGCGAGAGGAGCTTGGGATGAGTAGCGACAGTGGGGGAGAGTAACTGATAGAGTAACGACAGTGTGGGTATAGGGAGCAATATTTATTGTATGAGAACGAAAAAGGAATTGGTGAATTGGTGTGCCCAGAACAGTAAGGAACAAGTAACGACAGTGGTCCCAATAAGTGGAATGAGCGGTAGGGCAGCAGATAAGTATGGAAGCCGAATTTACGAGCTGCCCGGGAAGAGATTATTGCTGGAGTTGGCGAAGTCATGGAGGGAGTACTCCATGTCGTATCCCGATGTCGAAGGTCCAGCCACTGCGTTCCCACTGAAGCCATCGAAATCACGGTAATCAGTAGGCTCCGAGGGCGTGTAGTGGGAGCCACTGGCAGAAGAGTGAGAGTGGGAATCGAGGAAGGTGGCAGCGTGGGAGGTCGCTGATGTACTTCCTGTCCTCGTCGCCGCCATCTGAAGCTCATGGGCATGGCGCAGCCTCAGCTCTTTCAGCCTGAGCTTCTGCATTCTCTCCTCCCGCCTGCCCTGCTTTTCCAGCCGCCGCCGGTCCTCGTGCTTCTCCAGAAGTCGACCCTTGACTTCTGTAGCCTTGATCTGCTGGCGTGTCCGAAGTGCCGCCAATTCGATCTCTTTCTGGCGGGTCCTCTCCTCGTCCTTCGCGATCTCACTGAACTCGGCAATTTTCGTCTTCTTGGATGGCTTGGGTGCGGGTGCGATAGTAGGCGTGGGTGCAGCTGGTTTTGAGGTGCTGGGCTTGGCGGGATTCTTTGGGTGAGTGCGGCCCATCTTGCCCTTGCCTTTGGGCTTGAGTCGCTTGACCTCGGGCTCAGTGGCTTCGTCGTCGTCATCACTGACAACCACTGGATGGGCAGACTCAGAAGCAGCGGGTGATGTGGGCTCGTAGTCATCACCGCTTCCCGCAGCTGCGCCGTCATCGTCGAAGGATTCATCGAACGAGCGCTTGTGCACCTTTGGCTCGGGGGTGTGCTCGGGGTAGGGTCCCAACCGTCAATGGGAACAGATCGAATGCTCGACGTGCCGTCATCGTCCTGCAGCATATCGTTGTCGTCGCTCACAGTCGTGGTCTCCGGCATAATGACCCCTTCGATGATGGGGGTGTTGCTGTTGCCAAGGCCGGTAGGGACAAGATTCGGGCGCTGCGCGATGAGATTGCGCATTTCAAAGTACCACGGGCACTTTCCAGAGATTTCCGCTAGGGTGACCAAATGGATGAGCAAAGCGGCAAGCATCTGGATACAGGTACGTACCCCACTTCGTCGTGAACACATTTTTAACATTCATGTCGATCTCCGCCGCTTTCTGGATTCCTGCGCCGGTCTCTCCCATCTCTTTGTTATAATCACGGGTCGTCTTAGCCATCCTAAGAAGATGTGTGAGCGGGAGCCTCAGGAAACACAGAAAGTGAGCTTTACTTACACAGTGAGCCTATTCTTTATCTTGTTCACATAGACAGACTTTTGTTTCGCTGTCTTGCAGGCTTCAATGTCGTCTTTGAATTCTGGCATCTCGCCTAAGAGGAGCACGGCAAGTTTCCACTGCGCATCAGCCTTGGGCTTCCCACCACCCTTCTTGGTGGATGCATTCGGGCCGCAGGGCGGGTATAGCGACTGTTTTATTGTCTTGTCTTCCGTAATGTGTGCGATGAGTCTCACACTCAAGTCGGGGTCGCCTTCCCAGCTGCACAAGAGGTGAGTACACAGACATTAATAAATATAAATTAGCTCCCTACTCCACGGTCTTGGATTCCTTGGAGGAATTCGGATCCTCTTCGATGATGGCACTATCGTCGCTGCTGTCGTCTTCGCCTTTTTTATTTTTGGTTTGCTGGGCTTTGGCCCTCACGGTTGGAACCCTCTTACGGGCAGGAGGTTTGGAAACAGGAGGGGGAGGGTTTTGGGCAGAGGCGTTAGGGGTTTTCTTGGGGCCAGCCATGTACGGACAGAGGAGAGAACTTTGTAGTTATTTGATTAAAATTATGAATTATTATCTAATATAAATTGCACGCGATAAGGGATAAGTTGGGAGGTTTAAGGTGGACACCGATTCTTGAGTCGATTCTGAGTCGATTCTGCTGCAGCTTCGCCTCCAGAGGCGAAGCGCCGATTCTGACCGATTCTCGATTTTGATCGATTCTGGATCGATTCTGGTCGCAGAATCGATGTCAGAATCGACATCAGAATCGACGTCAGAATCGATCCTCCAAAACCGCTTTGACTTCCCCTATTGTTTCCTCCCAAAGGAGGCGAATACGACAGGGATTATTGCAAATGGTAGCGTACAGAGCACCGGTGGAGTGACAGCCGCCCTTAACAGCCTGGAACCTGTGGTTTGTTGAATCAAGTGCTATTGAAGGGTGATTAACATCGGATGAAAATAACGAACCAGTCTATATTGATTTGGACTACGAGACCGTTGGGGAGCGCGACGTCAACCATCCCGTACATCCCACAAACCATTCCTACGACGTTCCAATCCGGCTTGGATCGCTCTCCAGCCCCAGCCATCGATGATGTCCGTCATTGGTTTATCGGGATCGGGAAAAGCTTCCTATCCAGTCAGGGAAGATGGTTCTCGTTCTCCCACTGTATCACGGAGCTCACACCATTCCTGCCATTTCGCTACCTTGCCAGGCTGAAGGCACATGCGCTGGATCGCCTTTTCGGGGGAACAAAGGGCAAAGTGAGAGTTGGTGTTCGTTTCTTAACACCGCCAGAAAGCCGTTTCCCGGTGTAAAGAGTACCCGTGCAGTCTGATCGCAGTCACTCTGCTGAAGTTCGGCCAATTCCTCGGGGAAATGGGGTTTCCAGTAGATGTTACAGAGGAAAAGATAAGTGATGAGAGTATCGGTGGATACAGGGAGTCGCTTCTCGACCGTCGGTAATGTGGTCGCGAAGTTTTCGAGGCCAGGATATTCTACACCGGCAGCTGCGCCGGATTGGAGAATAATACGTGAGCCATCGAGCACATTTTTCGTGGCGCCCCTCGTCATACCATTGAATACAGCACCGACGAACGCTCGAATATAAGCATTGCGAACAGCGGGATGATCATCAAATGCCCAAGGTTCTTCTGTTTCTTGGGAGGCTTCAGGTCGGCATTACCGGGCTGGAAGAGTCGAAAAGGGGGATTTCGAGGCGAATAATGGATCCTGGGTGACATCTCCAAAGTCATTCTCTGTCTCGGTGTCTCCTTCGTCGTCCGAATCTGGTTCTCTCTGCCGGGAACAAGAGAAAATTGGGGTCCGAGTCGTACTCTGAATCCGATGAAAAAGAAAATCCCGTCGACTCTAGAGAGTGTGAATCACTAGTGGGCCATCTAAATTGGTCTTGAAATGAAATATCAGGGTGCGAGTCGTCAGAAGCAGCATCGAGGTGAAATAATTCTTCGTCGCTGTCGGGATCACCGAGCTGAGGTGCGGCTGAGTTCTCTGGGGTCAGGGGTGAGCCAGGTGGACCCGACGAAACCTCAAGTCCACGGTTAGACCCCGGCAATAGTTTTCTACACTTGGTCTCGGCTATTTCATGCGCACGCTGGGATCGCCGGATCTGCTGAACTCAATCGGGTGCTTCCAGAAGGCATGCAGCTGCACCAGTGGTACTGAGACTCCTATTTAGCCATTCCTCAGCGCAAGATGGGCGACGTTGCTGGCAAGAGGAAGGATGCGAGACTCTAGTTTACATCAAGTTTACATGCAGGATCAAGTGGCCACGTTGTCGCGTGCAGCTGCGCGCGAGTTTGAATATGTGAATCGGGGGCAAGCAACTTGATTTAAAGTCAGAATATGTTGATAATATTTGGCCAATACATCTTGTTACATCCGAATATCACTGGACCAATATTCCAACCAATGTCTGGCCAATATTCGGCCAATACGTCCTATATTGGCCAGATATTGGCCGCAGCGTATTTGCCTCAAAAAACCAAAAAGAAAAAAAAGGCAAAAGGCAGGAACACTCAGAATGGCTCTGACCCGAATTGAACTGGCATCCCCTGCATATGTCTGCCCGCTGTCACATCCATAGCAGTGGCCCATCTGCCACCGAGCCAATGTGAGGTATTGGCGAAGGAATATATAATATCCTCTAGATTTACCTAGGTTTACGAACGAAGACTGATGAAAGCTCATTTGTACACGATGCGCCTCGTGCATGAGGAGAACAGGCGTCTGATATTTGGTTGCGAACTCTTCCTTGAATCTCGCTCGAATCGGACAAGAATCGGATGCTAAAAAAAATTGTCAAGGGGAAACACGGCTCGGGCCCGAGTCGAACGGGTGTCCTCTGAAAATCCTTGTGCCCAAGTTCACAGGCTAGAGATGCAGACCATCCCCTACCAAGCCGATATACAGGGAGCTTGGAAGCCTCTATCTGTGAATCTTCCAGTGACTTACTTGCAGGTGTAATTCCACTACCAGGACAGGAGTAGATCGCGAGATAGGTGAATTCGGAGTGATGCAGATGGCAAATCCTTAATGCGGAGAATATTGGATTGATAAAGAATTGGACGACACAATGATGGTTGAGACGGCGAGTTTGGTTGGATCGTTGGATGGCTCGGACCGGATTGGAACGTCTCCCGCAATCAATAATCCCGAATTGCAAAAATATTTGCTGAAGGCCGCGGATCATCCACCACCGAGCTGATGTGCGGTTAACTTTGTGCGGCTAACTTGCGTGGAATTTGCCAATATGTTTTGATTTTATTTTCAAGGTCATGCGCGCATTTTCTAATCCCCTTCCTTACTTTATCTGATGGGATGCAAGGTAGGATGTGGAGGATTTATGCGACAGATGGCGGGATAGTTCATGTAAGTAGTGGTAGACCTCGCACGGCGGTGTAGAGTTAGAGCTAAAATTTTCACAGGCAGAAGTGTGTGTGCGCGACAAAAGACCTCGTATACGACCTTGTATGGCACGGACCTGAACCGAACAGGTGTCTTGCAAACGGAAAATAATGCATCCCACGCGCGGACCATCTACAACATGAGAGTCGTATTGGAGCAGAATACATGACCAACTGTTCAAAAGGAATTTTTTGAACCAGAAAAGGCCTCGACCAATTATTCAGTTTATTTCCTGGTTTGATTACCATGAGTTGCCTTGGAATCTGCAATAAAAACATACTCAGAGGTATACGACTGGAACTGCACACGGGGATTCGAAGAAGAAAAACATTGAATATCAGCATTTATGGCTCGGACCCGAGTCGAACGGGCGTTCTCTGCTTAAACTCGGTTGGCTATTACCTCAGACCTGGTGCAGGTGTGGCCATCCACCACCGAGCCGATGTGAAGCTTGTGTGGTGCAGGAATATATAGTAGTCCTCGGGACGCAATTTTCAAACCAGCATTCGAACAATCGCGGGCATCTTACAAATATTCAGTGCGAAAGGCATATTAATGGAGGAATAAACATCAGAGGCCCAGCAGCGCAAGTCAGATATTCGGTTAAAATGCAAAAAAGGAGCTAGCTGCAGCCCATGACTAGCACCCGAATCGAACGGGCGTGTCCTGCAAACTCGTAGCAGGTGTGGACCATGCACCACCGAGTCGGTGTTGGGTGATTGTTGACCTAGACATGAGTGCCCATTTTTAAGGTGCTCGGAACAAAGTCCGCACGCTAGGCAACGCCCGATGGAGCACGGTGACCGACAGTAAATTAACGGGACTCGGTAGTACTAATGCCGCTCGCAACAAATGCCGAGATGAATAGGCAAACCGGCACGACGCCAGGGCCGATCAATGGTACGATCAAAATACACACCCTGTCAAAATCATCTTCCTTTCCTTCCGTCTTCACTCTTTTCACCATGATATCCACCGCCCGCTCTCAAGAGGTGGGCGGACCGAAATCGGCGGATATCAACCTCCGAAATCTAGTGGTGGCTGTACCCCCCACCCCCACCCCCCCCACGCGAGCGGTTGATCGGACCGACTGGCTGCGGACCGATCTCCGCGCGAGTTCCACCGCTGGCCCCGCCTCAAATAAAGGACCGCTGCTCAGATACAACTCTAACTCAGCTAGAAATACATACGCAAGAGCTAAGATACTAGGGGCCGGCTGCTGCCGTCTGGAACCTTGCTTTAGGGCCGGGAAACCACGCACACATTTATGACATGAGCCACATTTATGACATTTATGAATGGAACAAGAGGGTATTTTATGGGCCACATACAGGACCCTTTTGTACGTTACGCCAACGCAAAGA
Organism: Mycena leptocephala; assembly: GCA_029378395.1. NCBI lineage: Eukaryota > Fungi > Basidiomycota > Agaricomycetes > Agaricales > Mycenaceae > Mycena > Mycena leptocephala. Next base: position 35,561 of record JARJLF010001494.1, read on the forward strand.
TAAACCATTTCTACGAAGTGATGTACCATTAATGAGAAAATTGTTCCTCATGTTCGGCCTCTATATCCTCATCTGCGTCGTCCTCCCCTTCAGCGACTATATTTCCAGAAAGTCAGCGGTACACGCAGCACATGAAATAAGTACACACCTGCCCAGTTAACGCGGTACAAGCGGCGCTTAGGGTGCATTTCTCCGTCGTCCTGAAAGTCCGCCTTGCGCTTGCCGCGTTTCACCTCCATAATATGTTTGTAGCGATCGAGCAGATGTTCGTCGGTGTCGTCGGATGATCCTATGCGCGCCATTAACTCAAAATCACGCCAAAACACACAGCATAATCACTAACCGGTAGTGTCCCAGGATCCAGAGTCGCCCGTGGTACTTGACGCAGAAGAGTCAGACTCCGTCGACTCGTTCGACGTCGTGTCCACGCTCGCTACTAGCCCGCGGTCCGTTCCATCGTTGGATGTGCCCTCTTCGAGGCTCGGTCCGTCATTAGCGCCTATCGCGAAAGACTGTGCAATGTCGCCGTACACGCCCAGCCACAAGGGTGTCGAACTGAGCGGTGAGAATGCAGCAATGTCGGTGCTGTATCCGTCGTCGACCACACCCGGCTGCATCCCGAACACGCCCTCGTGCGTCTGGTTTGGCGTTGGAGCCCTTGTGTCGTTGAGATTCATCAAGGGATGCGTCCACGAACCCGTTCCGGCACCCGCGAACGGATTCCTTTGAGCCATATTGAAAGCTGGAAGCAGTTGCCCGTTGACCGCGGTGTCGCTGGGAACTGGAGTAGGAATGCGCTGAACGACCGTCGGATTCAACATGCGCGTAATCGGGCGCTGGTGCACCGACGGCGTAGATGCAGCAGGCGGCAAATGTCCTCCAGAAACTACCGAACCCTGAGAATGAATGGGAACCTGTACTGGACTAGCAGCGGAACGGAAGGGGGTGGCATATGAAGGTGGGCGCTCTCTTCCGGGTGTATTTGGCATTATGACGGCCGTTCTGTTCGGTGGAGTCGTCGGAAGGCGGCCGGCGGCTGATTTGGAGGTTTCGTCCATTGGTGCTATAGGATTGGCGCCGTAGAAAGGGCTGGGGTCTACGGGTGCTGCAGTTGGGGCGGCCAATAGCGCATCGCCAGCTTCTAAGTGGGAAGAAACACCCCTTACTGTTGGTGGGGCCATAGATGGGTCGGCCGACCTACGCGAGTTCGGCGTAGATGTTGCCCGACTGAGTGGCCGCGTTGTAAGTGGGATCGGAGGAGGAGTGCCCCGGGGGGAGCCGAACGCTGGAGTCGGCACGTCAGAGTTCGAGCGCTACGTCGCGGTAAGTACCCGAATAAGATGCTTGAGAACGAACGCACCGCATTGAGCAGCAAACTCATAGGCACGCTGGATTCGCCGGAAACAGGACGCGCGGCGTGTCCGCCAGCGAAGGCGCCTTGGTACGGCGAGTGACTCGCGGGCTTTATTAGAAGTCAGTTGAGCGATACGAACCCATATGTGGTCGTACCGAGAGCGCAGGATGGCTAGCATGAGCGATGGCTGACCCCACCAAGCCAACGGGAGAAGGCGGAGTGTTCCATGTAGGGGTAATACCCGGCGACCCCTGGCCAGCATGCCCGCCGTTCTTGGCAGACGGGGTGGGTGCCTAGCATCGTTATCGATAACAGGTATTATCACAGTAGTCAATCTGCTCACCCGAGGCGTATCATGTTGGAAGAAAGCCGACGCCGGTGTATGGGACGGCCCTGTCCGCAATGATTCAGGTGGATCGGCATTCGTGTGCTGGGGAGTGTAAAGCTGGTGTGTCCCGGGGGATCTAGAGACCGACGTGGCAGGGTGCGATTGCTGGAGGAATGGCGTAACGGCTGTCGACCCGAAAAGCCCGTTCTGCGAGTGTGGTATTCCCCCACCGTCAGTTTGAAGCTGTGCATGGGCTGTAGAGAGGACCTCGGGTTGGGGACCCGGCCGATGACTAAGACCAGCTGATCCAAAAGCAACTGACGTCGGCCGAAAAGGGCTACTCAGTCTCGGAGCCCCAGTACCGAGAGATTGATCATGAGATGGTCTTCGGGATAGAGCAGGTTGCGCCGCCTGCGCCATTGGCTGGTAGGGTACCTGCGGTAACGGAGCTCCAGTCACAGGTGCGGGAGAGTGATAATGCGACTGTGCAAAGGGCCCCACAGATGTGGGACCAGGTCGGTAAGGACGAGCGGAACTAAAGACGTTCGCTGGTTTGGGACGCGGGGGCTCCAAAACGAGGACCTGAGTAATTTCGCCTGGATTTTTCGATTAGTTCGCCATGATGCATCCCACACGGAGTCAGCATACCTGTCAGAGAAGGAACAAAGGTATCGTCCTTCCTGATATTATAATATATCATCATCCATGTAACCGCCACCAAAGCACCTGGCAGCGCTTGCTGCATATGTTGAGGAGCGATTGGCTGGTCGCTGAGGTCGAAGGCTCGCATTGGACGCAAGTCGTGGCCTTGGAGGGCGCTAGTAAATGCCTGACGGCAGTCAGCAGGGATCAGCCATTGGGCAGGGTCTACTTCTTCTGCAAGGACGAGTTAGCTAGGACAAGTTGCAAAACGCTGGTTACCACGCACGAGGTTTGCCTTTCGCTTCGAACAACGGTTTCGAAAGACGGACAGAGACAGAGCCGGTGTCCTTGTCATCTACAAAGAAGTTCGAGGACCCTTCGCAGACCATTTGCTCGATGTGACGTAAGTTGCTCAATCCGGCGTCCCAGGCGGCGGCCAGAATCGGATCGTGAACTAGAGAGGCGTTTAATCTACGGTCAGGACCTTGGGAACGCAACACTCACTGGGGCAATCCAGCTGAACAATGAACTTGGCCTTAACAGCTGTGTTGTTGAATTGCGGTTTGAAGTTTCCCACCGTCGTTAGTTGGGCGTTGTGCTCGGACAATTTACCGACCATCGTGATAAACGCGGCCTGCTCTAGCGGCGTCGTATGGTCCACCACGGTCGTGAGACGACGCTCGCGGAGGATTTTTCCCGACTTGTGTTTTACCCACTCGAAAGCGGCACGAATTAGGTTGTTTGGCGCGTATGTGTAAGACAGCGACAGGCGATTGTGCTCGTCGAGGGCCCTGGTGGAACGGGCGATAGAAGACATAGCGTGGATAGAAGTCTGAGGCCTGTACAATATGGACTTCGCATTTTAAAGAGGCGACTACCTGAGTGGCGGCTCGCGTAAACATGACCTCGCATGGATCGTCCATCCAGGTTTCAGGCGGCGGGTATAATCTGCGTCGTACCGGGCCTCGCATCGACGAATTAGGCGTCGCTTGGGGGTGTCGGGGAGTGGTAAGAGCAAAGATGGCACTCTTTCTTTTTTTTTTTTTATCCCCGCGTGGGTCTTTGCGCAATAAGCGTCCGCGGTCTATGATCGACCGGTCAACCGAGAGCGCGATCGATCGAGATCTGGCTGATGCGTATTTCATATGAACGCGTATGGTCCAACTTGTAATCGCGTCTAAGTGTTCTAGGACCTCGTAATTTCGTCTGCGTGTAGCGGCGCCGGCGAACCGCCCCGCCCTAGGGCGTCTCGGACTAAGGTCGTAAAGTTGAGAGCGTCATCCGATACACCACCTATGCGTGTTAGAGTAGGCAAAGGTTGACTGAGGCAATATTAATCTCACGTATCGGCAGTCGCCACATCCTATTCCTTATATATGGCAAGTCGTTCTGAGGGCAGCCTTCGTCTGAAATGCAGTTCCCCAGGGCTGAACTGTACCAGGCCACGCTTCAAGAATTCTTTACTCGTACCGTTCAACCCGCTAGAGTTTTGCGTCGCTCTCCCGCTATTTCTTCATCTTCTACACAGCCTGGTGGTGCTGGCCGACTCGGAGCTTCTCGCCTAGCCATCAAAAACCGCCACTTCATCGCAGGTGCTGGGGAGACACTCGCATCGGCAATAAGTGTTGAAGAGTGGGCCGAACAAGAACCCATTGATGTAGACACTTTCTTCGACGAAGCTACAGCAGGCGAGTTGCAACAAATGGCCCCAGTTAGAAAAATTGACGGAGTCCTCAGTGCCAGCTGAGCGTCCGGTTTTGGCTTCCAACACGCAAAACGCGATACCGGATATCGTTGCGCGCGACCGCGGCACACCCGATGTGTCCCTCTTCAGGTGTGGAATATGCTTTGACACTTATAGGCGCCCTGTCGTGTGAGTCTTTCTTCCACCCATCGGTAGTTGACTGACCTCAGGCTAGAACTTTGTGCATGCACGTTTTTTGCGACGCGTGCATAACCAAGAACTTTCAGTACTCCATGAACTGTCCATTGTGCAGGTGCAGTATCACCGACGCGCCTTTGCGAGACGCGATGTTGGAGAACGAGTTGAAAGTTGCATTAGAGAGCGGTTGTGTGGATGGACCCACAAGTGTGTGCCGAAGGACGCCTTACACGTGGCGAGCCGCCTTATTCCCACTGTCGTAGTACCTCAATAATAGTTGCTCCGGCAAATTCCTTCATATGAAGACGCTCTCGATTCGAGGGGCACTCGCAGTTCTATCACATCGCAGGCTACATCCGTATCAAAAGCTCGTCTGATAATACGTACCCATCGGTTGGCCGTCTACCTTGGTTTTCCATGCACTGTTAAGCCGCATTCAGCTCGAGTCGTCTGAACGCTGAACTACATACTCGTAGAAGATACTCGCCACTGCATCCGCAGAATCAAGCGTCAAGTTCACGAGACCACTGCGGTGCTCCAACATTAGCAACACATCGCCGTGGACCGGACGACCTCCGTCGAGCGGGGGAACAAGTACTTCGTTTATTGGCCCAATCTGATGGATAGAAGTCATGAATACGAGGAGGTAGCACTCCGGCTGGTATAGCTCTTTCCACGCTAGCGCATTGAAGATTGTCGTACTGCCTACGACGCACGAGGGTGGCATGACAGACGGTAGAGCAGGTAAACCCGCGATCCGCGGTTTAATCCAAGTGTGCACTCGCAAGTCGTCCATAGTGCGGTAAGACCTCAACCCATGGTCCAGCGGAACAGACACCGCGTAAGGCCGCCGACACGCAGTAGGGAATAGCAACCCAGAATATAGGTGCGCGAAAGGCTGCGAAGTACTTTTAGTCCCAACTAGAGTGCAGTATCAAAGCAAATAGGCTCACAGGCACGCAATGCTCAACTGCATGCTGGGTCCTTAGGATCGAATTAACCTTGGGATTCGACGAAAGCGTCTGGCCCACAGGGACGGTAGGCAAGAGGTCGCGAGGGAACATGAAAGTTGCACATGCTTCGTTCCGACAATGGCACCAGGACCATCCAAAAGCATAGCGATCGCGTATGAAACCATTGTACGCATCGCGGGAGACCACATCGGGCCCGACAGGGACGAGCTCGTCATTGATTGGCACAAGGCCCTCTTCGTCTGCGTCGTTGGCGGTCTCCTGATCAGATAAAGGTCCTTGGAGGGGAAATGCTCTCCATGCCAAAAGACCGACACCGGTTCCTCCTCGCAGACGTCTTACTACTCCCGGACATCTGCTTCCACACTCGCCGCTAATAGCAGTGAAATACGAGTCGGTGCCCCCCATCAGCAGAACACGTTGTGCCGCATCTACGTGCTCGTGAGTTCTGCGGTCCCACCCAGCCCGCCAGGTCGCAATACTGGCGGCACATTCAAAGCCGTGAAGAGAGATAATTGTGCTGCTGGTGACTAACATGGTTGCCATAGTGTGCCTAGCCTCAGCTATATGCTTGAAAACCGAAGAGTCTGCTGTTTCGGTGACCGTGATCGTGCGTTTCGCTGCCTTTGTGTATATCCATGTCAGGTTGGTGTAGTTCCCGTTATCCGTTAAAGGGTACGCTCTGAGCCGATGGTGCCCTCGGGCTTGCAGAACAGCGGGAACTCGAACAGAGATAGACCGCTCTCTCCAACCGCAATCCTGCAAGAAAAACCGAATGGGCGTTGCCCTATCCATCGTTACGACGGTGTTGAGGTCGTCCGGCACCCAGGTGGGGTACGCCTTTGTCATCCAGAGCGCGCCAGAGCCGGTAATCCCTCCGTGTCCTTTGTCCAACGCATTCCAGAAACGGCGTATGTCTTCCGCGTCGAAATAGGGGAGCAGAAGCTCAAGGCATCGAAGAGAAAGGAGGGCCTGAACCACCGCCCTGGCTTGCCGGCAGACATGCGAATAACGGACGATGTCCAAGTAGGCAGCATCCTGGATGAAAATCGATTCAATCTCTAGTGGAATGGCCGGATACATTGGGCGAGTGTTTATTTTCCAATGCTAGATCTACCCCGATTCGGACATCGTTTATTTACGCACTCATTTCCAATTCTCCACAGCTTACGCGTTTTCTCGAACGGTACTGGGTCAACTCCTGATCCCCACGTATACACGCCAACACCCCTGAGCCCCGCAACCTGACGCCACAGCCGTGGACAAGCCCATCCGCAGAAATGCTTAAACCTCGCGGTGTTTGAGCGCACCGAGGCATACGGGCTAAAGGCGGGCGAAGTGCTCCCTGTGAAATCGGCGTAGCTGCTTTTATTCTCCGCTACAGCAGGCCAAGCGAGCAGACCCATCCTTTTTCTCGTCATATGTGGGTAGAAAGACAGAAGGTGGCTGCGAGACAGCGAGCACATTTGCGATGTTGCCCTGGAGGCTAACAACGCATCGAGCACAGAAGTTGAAGAGGTGCAGGATACGGTGACGCGACATCGCTACCCCTCATACGTGAGCGTTATTGAATACGCATAGTACCTGCACACTTACAGCGCGCCTAAAAGTGTAAACGCTGGACACCAGTCCCCTATATTCCGACCGATCAAGGTATTCCGTTCGGTACCTAAGAACTTTTAACATTCGGCCGACATTAGAGTGCATCACATACCAGTCGTCGATGGCGAATCTATCTCGAAAGAGACGTATCAAGGTCGGAAGCTTTGCCTCGTTCGTGAGGATGTTCAAGTCTCGAGACTCTGCACACTCGTACCCGTCACCCACCGCGGTGAAACACAAGAGGCCTTGTGCAGACGATCCGACAATGCAAGCACCTTCACCGTCCATCATCTCAAGCAGCATCCTCGTGTATTGTACACGACAGGCTTCCGTCGCGTCGGTGCGCCAACAAATATTGACCGCCAAACATTTGACGATGCGCCAAAATAAAACCTCGTTGGCACAGGAGCGTAGGAATCGGTTCTGGGCGGATAGAGCTGCGAACTCTCGGAAACAACACACGGACAATATCTGCATACAGACAGAGCGATTTTTGAACACTTCCGAAGACATGGCGGGGTTACTGTATCCAGATGGGTGGATGGAGTGCGTACGAGTAACGATTTACAAGCAAATGCTGTCCGGCAATCAATGGTGTTCGTCGACCATCAGAGTCCGTGAAAACCCACAAGCCGTTCTTCGATCACGCTGGGAGGGTATCAACACCTCGAAAAAAAAAACTGGCAGTGGTTGCAGCACCGTTTGACAATGAGATCAACCAAAGCGGCGTCGGCCAACTCCATGTGGCCCACTCCGTCTACTCCATCGTGCTTCAGGACCAGAACGTTGCCGCGTTGAGGCACCATCCACCCGTGACTTTGTTCGGCAAAGAGCTCATTGATGGGATGAACATCGTAGCCGTCTGGGTCGTCGCTGGGTGTCAGCTGAGGTGCAACACAAACCGTGAAAGCACAGGCGAGCTGAGACGCGGAATCGAAAGGCCAATGAGTTACTTTCAGACGAGTCGCGTCCAAATCCACTGTGGCTGCATTGGGCTCTTCTCCAGGCGGGATCCACCAAGTGACATCGAGATCGTCGGCCGACGTTGCAACGTCAAGACCGAGACGTAGAGGTACGCGCACACGGGATGGCGCTGTCGCCCCAGCGCCGTACAATATGGCGTAATACAGGCAGGCGAAAGGCTACATTGAATTAGTGATTAGTGTCTCATCGAGGTTCAGTTGTGTACGTATTTCATAGAAGGAGCTCGTAATACGCACAGGCTGATGCTGGTCTATTGCCAGCTGCACTCGATACTGGTAGGCGTTGTCGTATATTTCGACCATGGCAAGACAACAACGAGGGAACAATACAGAAAGGGCTCGTGATTGCAGCGGTTAAATACTGAGGGTGTAGTTGCTAAGAACAACAGTAAATATACTAAAGCTAGTCTGCGCTAACAGAGTTAGGATCGCTATCGACCAAGGGTTCAACGTATTTTGGGGACTTGTTGCACAAGGGGTTTTCGCAACGGACACCGAATCGGAAAGTCATACGACCTCTGCCAAGCTCGAGCAACGTGGGGTCCGTATACTCATCCAGGTCATCTAGGCCGCCCCATTTTATGTGGGCAATTCCGTCGAGACCGCAGGCAGATCGCCAGACACCCGGGCATGACCATCCGCAGGGATGACTCCAAGAAGAAGTATCGGCGTCGAGCGTCGTAACACCTGGAAAGCGGGGAGTGTCGCGGTAGGCTGGATGGACCGGTATAATGGGCAAGGATGGGCCACGGTGTATATTCGAACGCCAGCCCTTGAGGTGCTGTTGCTCGGACACATTATAGAGCACAGGCGTAATCAGCTCGTATGCTGCAATCGCGACGAGCTGGTCGGTGTTGGGCGACGCAAAAAACATCTCTCCGAGGCTTCTGTCCCTCGTCGTTGAGATCACGACGGAATATGTCTTTACGAAAGGCACGATAAGTGTCGCGTTCACCAAGAAGACCTGAAAGTACTTACGCGTATTCGTGCGTGGGTGAACTCAAACACCAAACCACCAGCGGCCACGTACGGGCCACTACTCCAGCCTCTTTTGCCGACGTGGAAGCCACTTTCTCCCACCATAAATCGTACCCAGGTACCGAGCTGACGCTCGTGCGTGATGACGTTAAGGTTGGTAGGGCATGGGGCGTCCGACAGCACAGACGCCGCTGCCAACGCCACCGAACCTACGACCCAACTTCGTGTGTCCTCTAGAGTCTGGAAAAACCGCGTGAACATAGTGGGCGCCCTAGAAACAGATGGGTGGAGGGCGACGTTCTTCGTGAAAAAAGGCGAAGTGTAGCGTGTAATGCGACCTTTGATGAGCGTTTTCGCATACAGTTGGCAGAGTTTATCGGTGTGAGAGAATTTTACGAGATTAACGAGACTCAGGAATTGCAGCATGTACAAAACGACATCGGCGGTGGACCAAAAAGGGTGGGGCAAAGGCCTGAGACGGGAAGAACGTCGGAGTGGCGGAAGCTTGTCGAACATCCAATGCAGTCGAAGGGCTACTTTTGAGGACGAGCAAAGGAATACATTTCATTTATAGACGTAGACGAGGCTGACAGCACAACATTTGAAGCACTAAGCCGTATGTATAATTCCCGTTTTGATGGCCGACAGCATAGCCACAGAAAGAAGCGTTGATCATCACATAATGGGTTTGACGATGCGCTCACGAAAAACGCTGACCGAGCTGGTGAGGCAGATCAAGATCGAGGGAGCAACGGACGCACGTGGAGACGATCCATTCGATCGCTGTACAATTTTTCTCTTCCACGTTGATCAAAACTTTGCTGGCGCTTTTGCCGTGACGAAACACAAGGACGTTCCCTCGCCAAGGAACATCCAAATCAGGAACAAGCCTGGCAATATTGTGATTGATGGGATGCACGTCGGGCCCTTCGGTGTGCTGCGAAGCAACGACGATCGTGTATGAGTACACGAGATCTCTGGGTTCGTCTAAGGGATAACGATCGATCTGGAAGCTTCGGTTTGTGAGATCCGACGACGCCCGGCCTATACCCCGACCGGCGTCGAGCCAGACGTCTGTGTCCACCTCGTCTACGTCAAAGGCCCTCTGGACACCCTGATGCAAGGGAACCCTGACCCACACCCAACCTGTTATGGAGATTCCGTCGGGCATGAGCAAGGCTTTGACGGTTTTGGAATTGTCCTGTGATTATTTGAGCAGACATCATCGGCGGATGGCACATAAATTACCGTCTGTTCAAGCTTGATTTGCTCCCGGGTAAAAGTCACCAAGTCCCACGCCATGGGCGGTATTTCGTTGGTGAGACGGGCGACAGGAAAGAACGCGAACACCATTGTTGGAGAAATCCGCTCCGCGAGAGGCGTTTTTATGGGGAAGCGAGCGCTTGCACTCGCATTTGCGTTAACGTGGGCCCCAGCCCGATGTTGTGTCAGCCCGATACACTAAAAAAAGGATCAGTCGGGCGATCGACTTACCACGTGGAAACAGGACGATCTGGTTCCCATGCGGCTCACCATATAGTTAGCCCGAGTCGGGCGAAAGGTCATCAACAACGATCGGCAGGGGCCCGCTTCCGCGCGGAGCAATTTTGTTTTATTTATTAAAATTTTAAGGCTAATTTGGTTTACTTTCTGAGTCACGGAGAGAAGAGGGGATGGGCGCAGAGAAAGGACCACTTTATTTGGAGAACATTGAGATACACTTCAATAAACTATTTCGCCTTGGAGGACGCTAGTTGGGCAGAGCAAGGCGGTGAGCGTCGTTGCCAGAACCCGTGAGCGCGTGTTGTGGTAGCATGGACAGGGTCCGGTTCATCAACGGGCTCCGACTCTCTTTCGTTCGACACTGGATATACATGAGCATGATAGCGCGAAAGCGATCCACCTTCTCGGATGTGGATAGAGCTAGATGGAGCCGTATGGGTGAAGCTAGACAACTCATTAGCTTTGTGTAGGATAAACCGAACGCGGGTGACACACGTATGGGATAGCACAAGTCGTGGAGTAACCCGAGGGGCAGCGGGATTCGCGTTATACCCAGACTCTGTATATCAACGTCCAACGTTCCACAATCGAAGCGGACGATGCGAACGACGTAGTCCCTGTCATCGGCATGAACGTATATGAGCATGGTATTAAGGGAAAGCACGCGAAGCGGACCTGGTATAAAAGAGCGCCCGCGTATGACACCGCCTCTATGACAAGGCTTTCATCGATCAGTCTTGGATCAGTGGAAAGAACTCCAAGTGAACCGCGTATAAAAGAGCGATCGGGTATTACACCGAGTCTATGACAAAGACTTTGTAGTACGAAGTCGGTTTAGTATAGATCAGCCAGTCTGAGGTCGTCGACGACGCGCAGAGAGACCTCCACTGGCATGTCAACGAGCGCCGAAGGCAGGTACCCTATAAATGGTCAGTATATGAGGATAGGGAGACCAAAGCATTTTCACCAGATTCGTTGTCGCATGCGGCCACGGGCAGAGAGTCCTCCTCCTCCTCTGACATTGGGTCTGTGTCGAGGTCGTTATTCCTGAGGTAGTCCAGGAAGTCTGAGACCAGTGCGTAGTGTTTTTCGGAGACGACAGCGGTTTCTAGCAACCGCTTCGCGGTCATGGTTGAGAGCACCATTCTGACCTCAAAAGAGAATTCGGCGACAGCGAGGAACTCCAACTGGCCGAGCCAGGCTTCTGAGTCGAGTTCGTCCGTACCACGAACTGAGAATAGGTAAGTAACAGCGATATGCCTGGAGTTCGACATACGAGAAACTGCAACACTAGGTTGCATGTGCGCAGATTGATTCGAGGCAATAGGATAGAGCTGAGGATTCGACCTTATAACAATGTAAATAAAAAGGATTTATGAGGTCGCCCAGTGCAGATCGCATGACGAGTAGGAGATGAGGGTACTTTCGGGGTTTCCGGAGACGTTGTCGACATCGCGTAGGAGGAACCGATCGACTTTGCTCGTCTGAGCGAGGATATTTGCCAGTGTTTGCGATTGGCAGATTTGATCGAATAACCACGAACAAGGTCAACCTAGTGTTTGGTGTTGTCTGAAATCAAAGGACTTTGGCTATGTGAGACGCCGAAGATATTTATACATATTTGCGATTGGCAGATTTGATCGAATAACCACGAACAAGGTCAACCTAGTGTTTGGTGTTGTCTGAAATCAAAGGACTTTGGTGAAATTTGTATTAGTTATATCGGCACATGTGTTTGTTTTTGGCAGATTTCGGCAGGACAATTGTCAGGGAGGGGGACCTTACTAAAGCAAGGTGACAATATCAAAAGACTGTTTTACATGCCTGAGCTCGAAGTTCGAACCACTCGCACCGGAAAGAAAACCTTGGATTTATTATGAGGAGAGAAAGGTGTTGGATGAGGAAGAGTCGAAACAATACATGTGGTACCGGAAGCGCAGACAATAGAGAGTATGCGAGCCAGCAAGAAGACAAGAAAGAGCTTGCAATACTTAGACGCGACGCCAGCCCAGCCGACGCGTTGTTTGTACAGACCAAACACCGCAAGTTCGGTCCGATGTAATTTTCCGATTTTCCAATGGGTTGGACAGAGAAAATTCTGAAAACTTGCTAGATCGCTTCGGAAGGTATAAAAATGGGGGTGGTCCTGTAATTCAGATTTGCGATAAACTAACATTTGCGTGGAGAAAACAAAAGTCGAGAAAGATTGAGGTCCAAATCTAAAACGTGACAAAATGGACTTCCGATCATCGGCCGAACGGAGCTTGATATCCGGGATTTTTCGGCCGCCCACCTCTTGCCCGCTCTCCCCAAAAACAAGATTCGAGTAACACCACCTGGCCGCGCTGTCCCCTCATGACAACACAGACAGCAACTCCAATTCTCCCATCCTTCCACCCGCCATCGCCCTGTCGTCCACCTGCCCTAAACCGGCTTTCATCCGCGGCCCAAGTCCTCGATGCCCGAAGGTGGAGGACATGAGCATATGGCTACGCTGGGCCGTCGACCCCGCCTCGGCCCTGCGCGTGCTCCTCCTCCCCCCGCTCCTCGCTCTCCCGACGCACTTCCTCCTCCCGCTCCTTCGGCCTTACCTTTCACTGCCACTCCAAGGAGTGGGTAACCCTTTCACCCCGTTCTTCCTCCTCTCCCACTCCACCGCCGCCCCAGATCGCCTCTCCGCAGCGGTGGTGCGGCCTGAGCTGGTGAGGACGACGCAGCTCTAGCTAAAAGTCCCCGGCGACCTCGCGCTGCTCACATACAGCGTGGTCCTGTTCTCGTTCCTGCGGCTTGTGCTCAGTCATAGCTTATTCCCGGCGCTAGCGAGGCGGTGGGGGATACGGAAGCCAGGGAAGGTGGTGCAGTTTGGGGAGCAGGGGTATGCGGTGGTTTAGTTTTTGGTGGTGGGGCGTGGGGAGGTGGTGAGTCTGTTATTCTGTCTGTTATGGCGTGCGCAGGCCGCCTATCCTTCATGCGTGTCATTCCCCTTCCCTCTTCCTTTCATCCCTCCCTCGTCCTCCCCTCCCCTCCCCTCCCCTCCCCTTTCCTCCTCTCACCCTCCCCCCTCGTCTCCTAACCCTCACCCTCCCGTCTTCACTCGGCTCCCTTTCCCGTTCTCCTTTCTTTTGGCTCCCCGCTCCGATAATTTTGCTCACCCGTTCCATGGTGTGCTGACTCTCCATCCCTTAACCCACAGTACACGCTCTCCACCACCCCCGCCTCCTCCACGTTCAAGCCCCGCACGCCGCACTTCTGGCTCGACAGGCGTTGGTGCGTTTCTTCTTCTGATTTTCGTCTTCCATCTATGTTCGCGGTTTTCATCTTCGGGGAGAGCAGGTGGAGGGTGTTTGGATTGTGCATCGACGGTGGCGCGCTGGTCTTTCCTGCAGCGCCGCATTCTTTTCTACAGCCCCGAGGTCTTTTGTTCAGTGCGTACACGCGTGCGTGCATCGACTCGGTGCTCGCTAGGGCGTGGAATGCGGATGCGAAAAGTGTGCGGGCCGTCAGTCCCTCACCTACCAAGTCGCGCTTCGTTCCTGAGTTTGGGTTGCCGATTCGCGCCGCGCGGTCCCGATGCACGTTTGGGTCCGCTTCGTTCCTGGGGTGTTCCCGGACCCGGACCCAATGCGGCTGCCTGCAAAGAAACGCTTACCTGGGCGCTATTCCGGGCACGCCGAATCGGGTGCCCCAATGTGGAGGCAGGGCATCGAAATGTGTGTGCTTTACCAATCCTGGGAATGTATATGCTCAGCGGCTCGGGGATCGGTCCCGGTCTCGGTCTCGGTACCCGTTCGCGTCTTGCCTGGGTAGATATGTTCCCATTCGCGTGTCGGTGTTGGCTTTTACTCGGCCTTCGCTGCATTCCGGTTTTGCCTCGTTTTCTCCTCCGTTCCTTTTATCATGTGTTCACTACCGAAGCGCTATTCGGACGACTTCGAGTTCGTCCTGCATCGTGTTATTACGGTGTGGGTGGTTAGTTGGGTGTGTTTTCTTCGTTTCGTTTTGCTTCGTTCTCTTTCACTGGCTGTGCTCGTGTCTACTTCGGCGAGTTGGTGTTCTCTATATTCATCCATATCCTGGATGGATGGATTGCATCTTTTGCGGGACGGGGACGTTACGTTTTTTTAACGGTGTTTTTTCCTCCCACTTTTTCATTCTTCACTTGCATTGGAATTGGAATTGGGGCGCGAGCGCTTGCAGGAACTGGGTGCGCACTTCGAACTTTCACTTGATGCTTTCATGCGAATTGGGATCGGGCACGCGCGCTTCTGGGTGACGCAGATGGAGCCCTGATTCCGGATGGGGAGGATGATTCGAGATGAAGCTCGAACCATCTTGTTCTGTGTTCTGTGTTCTGCATTCTGCGTTCTGTCTTCCGAGGAGGGGTGCAAATCTCGAGGGCTGGGCCGTGGGGTGGGCGGTTCTTGAACCCGAGCAGAACAGAGCAGAGCAGAACAGGAGGATTGGCTGCGGAGTAACGCCGAGTAAGGGAGGAGTGGGGTGCGATGTCCCCTGAGCTTCGTACCTCCCTAGTACCTATCGCTCGTGCTCTGTTCTCAATATTAATTTGAGGAGATTTTACTTGCCCTTATATCTCGACTGAAATTGCGGTCAAGGTCACTCACTACTGTCGTTTCAACCAACCGATCTGTCTCCCAGCATGGGGTTGCTTTTTGTGTCTGGGTGAGTTTCCGTGCAGTTCTCACAAACTCCGTGGAATTTCTCCTATTTATCCGTATTAACTAACACATAACTTGACCGCTGGCGGGACCTCAAGTCAGATTTAGTTTTTAATTTGGTGCTTGGGTACAGTTCGTTCTTAGCTAAGCAATGCGTGTCTGTCAAGTTCATGATCAAGAGCTCCATTGGAGTCCAACACGCCGCAAAGGATTGCCTTTAAATGCGGTGGGGGAAGATCTCTCCAACAGCGTATTTGAGTGTGGATCAGGTGGGTGCTCAGTCGGTCCTTCCCATTGCAATTTCTTGATTCAACTCGGTTCAGATTCCGCGCGAGGCAGTGTCACGGTGTACACCCTGCACTACAGGTCGGGTAAATTATTTAATGATCACTGCCCGTCATTAAAGCCATGGATTGACTTCCCCTGCATGTGCTTAACGGTTGCCGATACAGCTACTGGCTCCAGACCTCCGATTCGATATGGCATCGCGGACCCCGCAATTCCACTTGAATTCGGAGTCACGGCGAACCCCAATCGACGTGATTTGCGGGTCGGCGTTGCATACCTGTACCGAGCATCGAACTACACCAACACTGCAACCCGCGCACCCACCTAAATCTCTGCATGAGCGAGGGACTTCAAGGGTATATATCTACTCCGAGTCTTCTTGATTGATTCGACGTGAATTATACTCACCTCTTCTCGAGCTCTCGTAGGCAATTATTTGAACCCGGACCTAGCCAATTCTTCAACCCGCGCAACCACCCAAATCTCCGCATCTGGTAATATCAGGTATGTATTCTGATTCGATGCGGGGCGAAAGCGCGATGCGCGGGAGTGAGGCCGGCGTGTAGACGGACATGAGCAAGTATTCAATGGGCATAAATGGAAATGAAGATCGGGAAAGAACACAGACAGCGCACTTGGATTTGACGGGCACTGTCATGCGCACACGGCGGTGGCGCAGTGAAGAGAGGATTGTAATTTGGAGTTTTAATGCGGGTACACGGATGAGCAAAGGAATGATGTCTGAATATGTGCATGCACTTTCTCCCATGACTGTGGGTGAAAGATTTCAAGCACAGCGGCAGAGTTCCCCGGGAAAAGCAAAAGCAAAAGCGCGAAAGACTCATCATGACTCGAACCCGAGGCGATCAGGTGTCCTCTGCCAATTTCGGCGTAGAGCTACACTGGGTAGAGGACACATATCGGATCAGGAAGGAACAATATGTTTTGTATGCCGGTGTCCGGATACAGAGGAGGGGGGAGCCTGCTCCATTCCCGGAATTTTCAATCGGCTTTACTTTGACTAAAATATTGGAAGAGCCTCTTGTTTGATTATAGCACAAATTTTATTTCCACAAGTACCTATAGCCTGGGGATTCGGCTTCAACTGTTGACGAATTCAATTTGGCTGACATCAATGTATGGGCTGATATATTTGTTCTGCACACTGGATGAAAGTTTCGTTCATATTACATTTTCTTCAAGTCAATGGCTGAAACTGGCGCAGAGTTGGCGCAGAGTTGAAAGAGTTGAAAACAGCACGGCAGCGCACGGCATCTGGCTGATGTTCTCACGGGCGGACCATTGATGTTCCCACGGCGCGACCATCACGTGTGGGAAAAACGGATCCGCAAATTGGACCAGCATCAATTGGGGTCGCAAGCTCCCCTAGATTCTGCACTCGCACATATTGAATCGACATTAGAGGCTATTCGAAATCCCATTTGAGGCCCTTTTCTTGAAATTTGGAGGTCTGATCTGGTCTGATCTTAAAAAAAGCGCAAGCGAATGGAGACCCGGACATGGTCTAAATTCGGAACCCCAGCCGGTCTTGGTCTTATTCGTGCGCAAATTCGACCGAAATGTCCTCTAGAAAATCAGAGAAACCTCTGCCTAAATAACTCGCAGAGCAGTGCCAAGATTGGCCCCCCGAAGTCGTGTCGAGAGACACGATTTTAGGGGGCTGGATTGGTGTGATACGACAGTGTGGGAACACAGCGGAGCTGTCCGTTAAAATTCTCTACTTAAAATTTAAAATTTACAAGTGGCTTCGAATAGCCTCTATTTCCCACAAATGCACAACAACCGAACATATATGCATCACAGGTGTGCAAGCTTAGTTGGAAGGCTGAATGGGCCAAAATGAAAAGAGAAGGGCCCAAAAAATCCAGCCAAGCGCACGGCCCGATGCTCCGAGCCAAAAAAAGAACGGGCGTGCCCGGCACACGAGCGGAAGACCGAAAGTCAACATGTATAACAGGCGCGGACAGTCGGCTACCGGACCCATCCAACATCACTGTGGATTAGACAGCGGTCCTCAGCAGTAGAGTTGATTCGCATGGATGGAGATGGAGTGTACCGCCAGGCGGCACAAAAAATCGACGATTTCACAGAACATATGGCTTGAGCCGAATCGAAAGGTTGTGTCCTGTGAACACGTAGCCAATGTGGGTCACGCACCGCCGAGCCGTTCAGTACTCGGTTTAGAACTCGTACACATCGGGCCAGGAAGGAATATTATTAGTATTCAACTCTGCACTCACACATGTTAAATGGGCGCCTCTCACAAATGCACAACAGCCGAATGAAATCCATAACAGGTGTGGAGTATAGTACAGTCGCCCGCATTGTTTTCGGTTCATACACGAAGGCTGATTGGGGCAAAAAGAAAAGAGACGAAAGAAAGGAACAAAAGCAAACGCACGGCTTGAGGCTCGAGTAGCAGACCGTTAGAAGGCTGATATGTGTTGACCTTTTCAGGACCATGCGCATATTTCTGAATATCTTTCCTTACCTGATACTTGGGATGGAGTTAGGGTAGTGTTAGAGCCGCGGAATAGGCAGTGTAAAGTTAGACCGAACATTTTGACTGGCAGGAGAGTGGTGCAACAAAAAGAAATATATCCACGACGTTCTATAGTTCGGGCCCGAATCGAACGCGTCTCTGGCAATAAGCGACGGTCGCCGAGCACAATTTGCTGCAGGCGCGAAAAATCCGCCACCGAGCCGATACGAGAGTGGTGTTACACAGTGGAGCTGCAGTATACAGCAGTCTTCAGGACGGAATTTTCAACCCAGCGGTCGAGCAGTCGCGGCATCTGCTAATAAATATTCAGGGCGAAAGAATTTTTCGGAGAAATCCAGACCGAAGGACCAACAGCGCAAGTTAGATATTGGCCGATGAAATACAAAAAAAGAGTGAGTGCACCCAAATCGAACAGGGAGATTCTGCATCCATGAGCACAGGAGCCACAGATACATTATATCACAGGTGCGGTCCCTAATGCCACCGAGCCGGTACGAGACTGCTACGGAGCTGCATTATGGTAGTCTTCACTACAGAGTTCTCAACTCAGCATTCGAACAATCGCGCGCATCTGTAGAGTCTCTAACAATTATATGGTGTGAAGAAATATTTATGGAGGCGGCGGAAGTCAGAAATTGGGCGATGAAATACCAAAAGAAAATTCAAAAATTCAAACCTGCATGTAAAGACGGTCGGAGTCTAAGTATCGTCTGGGAACCGGTGTTTCATGGTTAGTTTCTTAGCCCTCGGTGATCACTCAGGACGTTGAATGTGCGATACGCTGGGCCCAGGGTAGTCAGCCCTGGAAGTTCGAATGAAAATCATTGCGAGGATGCACAAAATAGAATATGGAGGCACGGAATTCGTGGCAGGCATGGCCATGGACCACTGACCCATGGGCATTGACAGTGGAGGAGTGATTGCAAACCCGTACATACATATAAGGTATATTTACCACACTCGCCGCAAGCGACGTAATGTCCGACGGTGCACGGTGACAGGCAGAAAATAAGCGGGATTATCCGGGGTCATGCCGATTGACTGCGTTGTATGATCGCAGAAATCTCACGAATGCCCCAGGTGCTAGCCGTGCATGTAACTTAAAAAGGATGGATAACAACATATATTTTCCCGTGGACGAATTTATTCCTATGATCTATGCGGTGAAAGGATTGAAATAGGTGCGTATGTGTCTGTTTTGTTTTTTTGACTTGTTTGGTTGACAAACCGCTAACATACGGGGTAATTTTGCACTAGCAAAATTCACCTGAAAAATGCGAATAATATACAAATGCGGCGGAGAACTACAAGTGGACGGGACTTACCAAGGAATCGGTAACTCCCGTGCCTCGAGGCTCGCATGGCGGATACGGGCTCGGCTACTTGGCGACAAGTCGACATGACTACATAAAAACACGACACTGGACGCCGCTCGCTTGTGCACAAAAGAAAAGTTGGACGGTGGCGTATGCGGCGATCAAAATCTGTCAAAAGCGGTCACGTGATCACGTGGCCTCTCGCGATTTGGGATCAAACGCACCACGAACGCGATGGTAGACGAGTTGCGACACGTGTTGCTGTGGAAACGAACAGCCTGAGGATAAAAGAGGCACATGGTTGCCTGGTATTGCCCCAGAACCAAGGAAACAGGCATGGGAGCGTACTGGTTTTGGAGTATCATCAAGACTATTGCTAAGACACGAAGGATACGTGTCTGCACGAGGGCCGTAGTCTAGAAACGGTGTTTCAGGTCCATAATTTGTAGCTGTAGCATCTTGTTTTGAATGTACAAATAACTAGGGTATATAAGGAGCACGAAATGTACTAGTTAGAACAGAATTCTACGCCCAGGTTTTACCACCTGTGACTTATTGGCTTTTCCTCTCGCTTGATCTTAACGGAACAATTTACGGGACTCTACGGATTTGTTAACGGGATTTATAACGGGAACGGAACGGACTTACGGGACAGAGCTATTGGATAGAAGTTGGATTTGGGATTTTATTGTTGGAAGTTATAGTCGAAGAACATTAGCTTGGGAAATTAAACCACACACCCCTTTCTTATTCCAGATTCGCATTCGTGGTTTCCTGCCACGCGAACCCCCGAACACATACAAAGTATTTGAAGTTGGTTTAGTTGAAGCCTTTGGATAAAGGTTTCGTGTTTAATTTCATAGTGAACAGTGCGCGTCGCGGTATTGTAGGTCCGGCAAAATAATTTCAGCGCTGAGCGCTGAGGAATGATACACCAGCTCAAACTATCGTTTATTGCAGAAAGGTCATGGTTCGAGTCAGAATCTAACGGGTGTCGCCGCAATCTTTTGGAAGCCTGATCATGATGTGTGTTGCTTTTTCAAGGGCCCAGGCGCATCTGTCAAGCATCCGTGCTATATATGGGAGGAGTCGAGAGATACGTGAATTCCGGGTATGGATGTGGCAGGTTCCAGAAATGATCACCTTCGGCAAGGAGGATATTGGGTAGTCATGGGACGACACCATGGTGGTTGAGACGGCAGGAGAGTGTGTGCGATAAACAAAAGGAAGTTCGCGTTTGGTTGGATGGCTTGCAGTAATCAAACAGAGGTTTCTTGCAATAATTGAGCATGTGTTGCGAGAATCATTAGCCGGTGTACTGGCAATCCTAAACCCGCACATAAGAGGGGATTTTTGACAGAAACTCCGCACGCTAAGCAACGCCCGATGTAGACGGCGATTCAGACGGTGGCCGGCGATATATAAGCGGGATTATGCGCGGAGTGCTGCGGTGTGTGGAGACGGGCCGTGTTGAACTTAGTACTAGGGCGAGCCGAAGCCGAGATGGCCGGGAAAAGCGGCACGGCGATCAATGCCAGTGGTACGATCAAAGTTGAAAGTACACATCACCTTCTTTCCTTCCGTCTTGCCACTCTTTTGCCATCGTCACGATGATATCCACTGCACGCTCTCCGCCCAAAACCAAGATTCGAGTATGTCTTCTCCTTCTCATATAAAAAGCTCGCCTAATTGCAGCGACCCGGGCCTCACGAGTCGCGATGACACTGGCAGTAACTGGCAGTTCCCCACCGCATCCTTCCGCCCGCCATCTCCCGCTGCTCCCCCGCATGGCCCAAGTCCGCTTTAGTCCGCAGGGCCAAGTCCCCGATGCCCGGGCCCAAGGTCGAGGACGTCTCCGTGGGGCCCCGCTGAACCGTCGACCCCGCGATGACCATCTGCCAACTGCTCTTTCTTTCCTTCATCGTTTTTTACCCTCTCTGGTGTTTGCAGGCTCATTGCACTGCATAAATTTGTGCTTGATCGGCTCGCGATTATGAACTGACCCCATTGCGCCATACCACACAATTCCCGCTTCACCAGGTGACTGGAGTCTGAACGTGGGATAGTACTGGATGCTGTCAGACTCTCTCGGAGTCTTACTGTGCTCCCTGAACTTACAGTAGCTCAGGGCAACCTGCAGATCCTGCCTTACAGTATTTGCTTTCCCACTTTCCTGGGTCTTTTGCGACGGCGAGAATATCGCCTTAGTTCTCTCTCCTATTCCTCCTGCATTCTGTCATTTCAAATCGACTTCAAGCATCCGAGTACTGCATCGCGAATTCATATCTTTGGCTCTCCTGGTGGGCCTCGAGGTCCACCTAAGCCATCCGATCCACATGCGCCTTGCTTCTTTCCGCCCTCCGTCTCGCGCCGCTCGTCCCGCTCGCCCACCACCCTCGTTCTCGGGCATGCTTGTTCTCCAATGCCCTCGCTACCCTTCACCTCCGCAGGTCCCTTTACCCGTCCCTTCCTATTACATTCACTCCTGATCTTAGACATGGTCCTCCTCCATTCCGGCTCCTACTTATCTTTGGCATCTAATAGTCTCTTCTCATCCCGGTCCTTGTCGTTCCTGTGGTTCATCCCCTCTTCTGTTTTTCCACTGCGCAGCGTCCATCGTGCAAATCTAATCCAAGGATCCCAATCCTGCATCGGAACGTGCGTCACACTACCTGTCTCCCTGCGCCATCTGATCCATTGCCTTTCATTCACGCTGAATGCGATTGGCCCCGAATGATGATTCAAAACCTGCAAGGTACGCCGCCTCATATCTCATGGCAGCTGTTTCCACGATCTGACGATCGCCGCTATTCTGCTCGGACTTCCTCTGCTCGTCCTTAGGTACCTCATATCCCTCGAAGGCGAGTCGGGACATTATCTCAGAATCATCGTGCTGGAGTTAGGCCAACTCTGTTACTTCCGCTCAGGACGCGTTTTTCCCATTCACCCTTTGGCTCTTCAGGGCTGCAATGCCACTTCAATGACTCCACTCGACCTCAGTCCCACACTCCTGCTTTCTTGTCTTTGGATACAAGTCCCGGGGTAATTTTGAATCGGATTGATGTGGATAACATGTATTTGAAGCGGTATGTCACTGGACGTATGTTTAGCAGATCTTCTATGGCTAATTTTGCGCGGGCTCGTCCGGAAACGCGACTGAAATTGAGGAGATGCTTGTCCTCATATCCCGATTGAAATTGCAGTTGATATTTTTCAAGAACAGCCATTTGAACTGTCATTGACGGCTGTGGTGAATTTCAACCCAGCAACCTGTCCTTCGTCAGGAAATTTGTCTTCGGTTACTTTTTTTCATGTCTGCGGGTACATCCGACTGACTTCAGTCTTGACTCTAGTTCTGCGGCACTACTGTATTGTCGTCGAATTCAACTGATCGTAGTCAAATTCAACGAAATTCAGACCCGATTGATGGATGTACTATTAGAGACCCCTTAGTTGGCCACTTAAGCATTTATTCCGCAGCCCTGGTGTTATACCAGTGCCGGTGCGAGCCAAACTATGTCAGAATGAGGGAATGCATCCTACGAAGAGTTCGAGTCTGCCAGCACCGAAATACTCGAAGATTTGAGTGCGTAAGGAATTTATTTTGACCGGCAGTCCAACATAGCCAAACAACAGGTTAGTTGGCCACCCCGCCAACTAACCTATTGTGCTCTCAAATGGCGGTGGCCTGCACCCAGAATCATATATACAGGTTATATCCACTATTTAAAACAGTTATGGTGTAGATATAAGCTATAGAAATGGGCAGAATACATGCTTGCCATCGACGGGAAACCTCGAAATTGGGGTCGCGGGATGAATGAGTGTTCTGCTACTCAGAAAAAGGCCGCGATGGGCCAAATTAGGATCTAGGCTACTTAATGGGAAGCATTTGGACGTACGTGGATGCCCAACTCCATTCCAAGTTGCTGACATCTCCTCCAAAAAATCCGACTATCAGCACGACTGAAATTGGGTGATTTTAGACAGTGGCCCCAGAGCAATCAGAGGTCATTGGATAAAATCCCGAAAAGGGTCTCGGAATGAAGGATTGTATATTGAGAAGTCCTGTGTAAGGTTCCAGACCGATGGCATAGCGGTGTCGTGGACCGCGACGGTGCCAGCATTAGGGTCTTGTTTATTAGTCCTGAGGGTATTATAAACCGTTTTTAAGTTTGGTTTATAAACAGGCCGTTTATAACATGTTTATAAACCACGCACCACAATTGCTTCCAGAGGGGCTGGAAAGTGGCTCAAAGCAGATTTTTCGCCCCCAGACAGCAAGGGGAAACAATTGCAAGCGATTCTTCATTTCTTCACCGAAAAATGGTTCAGAAACGCACCGACTCAAGATTTCCTAATCGCTTTGACGCCACAAATGGCGCTTTCAGGTAGACTAGGTGATTTCTACCTCTGAATATTTCTTTGCACTACAAATCAGGCGATTTGGTGGGCAGAATGTGATATTTCATCCGTTTTTTTTTTGGCCTGACACACCTTGCACACACGTTCCAAAAGTTCCCACGCCATTTAAAAACATACCTTTCTGCCCGACACATTTATAAACTGGTTTATAAACGAGACTAATAAACAAGACCCTAGCCAGCATGACTGGCCTACAAATGAAGTCGCGCTTTCCCCGGGTGTGTTAAGAGTGATAATTCAGTCAGTTGCCGTCCAGTATCTCTTCAGATGGAAGGCTAACTTCGGGGGATCCGAACGAGCCCCCAAAGTCGTGGATCGAGGAAGAAATGGTGGAGAAATGGCGATGGCAAATGAGGCGAGTGGTCCGATTGATAAGAAATTGAGGTCCCCACGCTTCGGATCCCGATCCGCGATGCCGTAGCTCCCGATCAACCCATCACTTTCGGCTGAAATTTGGTCTGAACATTCGTTGGAGGTCGTATTCTGTTTAAATATTATGCCCAGTCATAATTATGAAGGCCTGGTCTTATAGGAGTCAAGTGGCCAACTAAGGGGTCTCTAATAGTATCTGCCTAAATTTTCGTGTTTGTCCTCACAAAGCCCGTCAGATTTCTGCTATTTATCCGATAGGCCATACAGAACTTGACCGCTGGTGGGAACCGAAGTCGGATGAAGTTTTTTTTATTTTAAAAAATTGATGGTGGGTGAAGTTCGCTCTTGTCGTGCGCGAAGCTGGGCGATTCATTACACGCTCTTTCTTCAAGAGCTGTGCTGGAGTGCAACACGCCACACAGATCTGCAGGACTGCCTTTAAATTTGTTCGTCGGATTGAAACGCGGATCGGGTGAGTGCTAGGAGGTATATTCTCATTCCAATATCTTTTATTCAACGCGGTTGACTGTGCTCTTCTCACCCAAGCTTCCGCCTTGGATTCTCTACGCGCGAGGCCAAATCAGTGTACACCCTGCAATACAGGTTGAATAAGTTATTTAATATTGATTGCCTGTGGTCAATGCCCTTGACTGACTTCCACTGCATGTGCTTGACGGGCGGTTTCGGGCCGCAATTGATTGGTTGGAGTCATGGCGAACCCCGATCCACCTGATAGCGGACCGACTTGCAATAAATTGTCTCGAGCTTCGAATTACACGGATGCTTAATAATTCGCGCACCCACCCAAATCTCAACATGTGGCTTGACTCCGAGTCTTCTTGTTTGATTTGAATTGATTTACTCAACGTTTTCGGAATTTCAGCCAATGCACTGGCATGTGCGCCGAGACACAAAGCAATCGGATAAACCCCTTTGCTTTGAAGTTTTCAGTCTCCTGAACAGGTTACTCACGCGCGCTCACCAGTCAATTAAATAATGCGAATCTCGTGCGTAAGTCTGGACCCGAATGGGTACGGAAGCTGCATTTAACTACGCTCCCATTTTCCATGGGCCCATTGTGCTTGTTCATCTTCGTTGTAGAGGTTGTGCCAAGGCACGATACAATGTGATTCTGTACAGTCAATGATTAATGGGCCCGAAGCCGTTCTCGTATCCGAGGCTCGACGCTCCGCGTTGGCGAATTACTCGCAAATACGAAGTCCGGCTGTATAACTCGGGTACGACACAAGTTACCACTTGCATTACACCTGAATACACATGCAGCTGCTTCCCGTCTAAGATTTTCCAATTTGGAGCTTTCCCCAGGTTGAATCAAGGGGGAGTCAACTTTCGAAATAAGTATATCCAGTCGGAAAGTGTTTTAAGCCAAGGTTTAGGACCCCTCCCCCCTTCCCCCCCCCCTATATCGGGAAGGAGTTTCCCACGTCTAAGACGGCAATCAAATATCAAGTTCGCTTGTTCGCCGCGTCGAACTGGCCTTAAACACCGCCGCGACGCTCGTCTACTGCTGCCTTCTAACACTGATCTGCTAGATTCGATGCAAAATCAATCCACCACTAACTTCAAGTTACACTTTATTGTGCTCAACCAGTACGTGTTGAGTACGTGTACTTGTACTGCCGCAGACTACCTCCGCCTCTTGTTAACGCGTTCTGCTTGACAGACTTCACATATCCAATTCTTCGGCAGGGCTGAACCTTCAGGCGCCATGCACTCACGATGATACTGCAACACTAGTGTTAGCACTTAGGCAAGCAACAAAAGGCAGACGTACCCAACGTGTTTCACATCTGGTTTGTGCGCACTCCACCACGAGCTCATCGTTACCCTTGTCCTCTTCTTTTACGTGTTCCCCACAGCCATCGCAGGTCGCAGCATATCGTTTGCGTCGAACTCTTCTCTGTGGGACCTCTGGTTCAACCTCTAGAGCTGTGACATCAGCGGTGACAAATTTAGATGCTTCCGGGTCGTCACCGTGGTTGGGAGTCAGGGAGGGTGATCCGGGAGATTTGGGGATTTCAGATATGTTATCAACTGGAATTTGGGACGATTGGGTAGGGTGTTCATGCTCAGACTCGAATTCATCTTCCGAATCAATTATTTTCCGGGCCCGGGCGCGTTTGAGTTTGTCGCAAAATTTGAGAAGGCGACCGGTTGGTGTATCATTGTCCGTGGATTCGTCTTCAGAGACACACTGGTGTGAAGTCGAGATATTCTCCGAACGTGTACTATCCTCGTGATCGGAGTACATATCAGCGTTGGTAGGCGATTCACTGCTGCAAAACGGGTGAGTTAATTACCGGTTGTTAAAGATCCCAATTACCGCAAAGATACACGACTGCTATAATCATCGGGATGAGCAGAAGGGATATCGACGTCTGTGGTGGGTTCGCCTCTGTGAAGTGAATGAGTATCAAACAGGTCAGTGAAGATTGATTTACTGAAGGATGACCAGCGTGCTGTGTGCCTGTGAAATAGCTAGCTTTTTGTCGCCCTTGCGCCGTCTTTTCTTCTTCCGAGGTTTGGTGCGATTTTTCCAAACAAGATTGAGTGCCGATTCCTCTTCACGCGAGATTTTGACATCAAGTGGAAACGCCGCCGGGTCACCGAGTTTGTGGAAATTCCGGAAGTGCGCTTCAAGATTATACTTCCACGGAGCCGGTTTTTTTGGTCCACATGTCGGGCAGATGACAGGAGCGTTGGAACATGGTGAGTTACCATCAACATTGGATTTTGCGGCAACGGCATATTGGAAATGCACCTTCCGCTGACAGGTGGATCTCTCCCAGTCAATCGTATATCCAGCGGTAGATCCCCTTCCCTTCATCAAATAGAACACACACATGGGTGCAGGACGGCCACATAGCCCACAATGTTCGTGCGCTCTATTGATGGTTGGATCGTGGAGCTGGTGTGCCGCGAAATGTTCGAGCACCCGTTGGCCTTTCGTGAAATCGAGTGGAACAGAGGGACCACATTTTGGGCAGCATGAATCAGTATCGGCCTCAAGATCGAGGTCGAGGTCGTATTTATGACCCTCACAAACAAAGCAAGCTTCCCCTGAAAGTAAACAGTAAGTTAATACGGTGTCGTGTAATAATTCAATCACTCACCTCCCGATCGGTATGGAAAATATTTCGACTGATCGACAGCAGGAATACTCCGTGGAGTTTGGATTCGAGGGAGGAAATTTTCATACAGAGTCGCTGCGATGATGAGAAGCTCCGAGCTTTCAAAAAGATAGGTTGGTTTGTCTCCGCGAGAGCTTAATGTCGGATTTAATGGTTGTACCAGACATCCTGGGACTCGCAGAATCGGCCCGTCCATCTCGTGAGACCAGCGCCAGTCGTGACGTTCGGCGGGATCATCATCGGTAGTTGCACGAACAAGCCGCATGATCTGGAAAGATACCTCTGCACTCGCATCGGCGAGCAAGGGTAAATTTATCTCGTCCAGAGGTTGTGATCCTAGAGACAAGCCACTGACACTTCCAACGGCGAGGAATAGCTGTTCTTCACAGCGCACTAGCGTGGCAATGGGGTTGTCAATTCGAAGACACGGCGCGCCAAGAACGGAAGCCTCTGATTCGACGATGCCAGCCGGCTGTTCGAAACAAGGCATGGATGCGACTCGTCTCGTTCTGTCTGTGGAAGAGCGTGGGCCGGTTATGTCCAACATGCGAAGCCGCAAAGCCTTCGCCTTCGTGATGCGCTGCCCGTTAATTTCGATGTAGGAATCAAATCCACCACGTGGTTCCTCCACACCGATCGCGTCTTCGAGATCCCCGTTGCCAAGATAGGAGGGCTCCGGTTCGTCTGGTTCTGGCTGTGCAATCAGTGGGAACTCTGTGTCCAATCCTTTAGAGCTGTAGTCTGGTTCGTCGTCCTGGTCGTTGTCCACCATCAGTGTCCCGCGCGGGGCAAGAATGTTGATTTTAGGATTTTTGGCAAGTTGTGTGAAGCGTTGCGCTGACCCGTCGATGATTTCTTCTGCCCTGCGACGGCCCATTCTCCAGCATGTGGTGCAGTTGACACTTGAAACATTAAGGTTCCCGGTGCACGACGCCGGGTTTATGTGATCAACTTTTGAATCAAGGTTGCCCGTACTCGCAATGGCGGGCAACTTGATCCGCCGCGGAGTCCGATCCCATTCTGGATGCATAGAGAGAATAACCTGGACCTCGGTGCTGTGTGTGCCACGACTGGCAAGCTGCAGTAGATCCACATTTGTGTCAGTCCCAATTGCCGTTCGAATGAGCCCAAAGAAAACCTCCAAACGGTCAGTCCCAAGGAGGATAATCCAAAATTTCCCATCCGGCATGTCAACCTTCGCTTTTGCGACGCAGAAGTAGACGTTCTTGATCATTATCATCAGATTAATGAAGTTCTGACTGGGCATGAAGCATCCGTGAGCATCTTTATGAAGGTATAAATCCAGGAGAAGATGTGCCGCAGTGCTCAAATGGGTGAGTTGTGCGCTGAGATCCATGTCGATGCAGATGTACGGCATCACAATGTTATAAACTAGCTTCCCAAAGACGCGCAAGGCCTCACGTGCGCGAATAAAAAGCGGTGGAGCCGTGTCAGGAGCAGGGGGAAGGGACCAGATAGCTCGGAGCAACAAATAGGAGAGGGGGACATCCTGTCTATCGTTCGGATTGAGGTAGGCATTGATTTGTCTGGTCGTTAATCCGTTGGCGAGGAGATGCTGTCGAAGTATTGGGACTGTGATGAGGAACCCGAGTATTTGAATGCCCGAATCGCGCATTGTGAGGCCGCGCAAGCATTTGATCGCATGCTTGAAATCCTTGTCGCATGTAACCTCATCTTCTCCGGTTAAAAAGTTCATGAATTCAAGGCCGCCGAGGTGAGGAAAAATCGGGGAGTCGTGTGATAATGGTGTTTTCATGTATTCCTTGGCAAAAGCCGTGCCGCGCCGAGATTCACCGTCAGAGGCGACAGAGACAAGTCGAAATTTCGTGTTTCCACGCTCTGACTTGTTGTTGATAGCGGTGACGAGGGGTCGCAAAACATCCCTGGCGTGCTCCGCGCCGCTTTCTTTTTTGCAATCTGAAGAGAAGAGAATTGGGCGCGCCGAGTATTCGCGGGGATTTTCGCTCAGTGCACCCAACGCAGCAACTGTTGCCTGGATAGATAGGTGTCAGTCCAGACTTGAATTCAGGTGGGGATAGAACATACCTCGCCTGCCAAATGTGCATCTCCCTTTTTCAAACCGTCACAGAGAACTGCAAGATCGTCTTCTGAGCACAATTCTAGCGGAAGCTTATGTCCATGTTGACGGCAGACACCGACCACCTTGTTGTTCCGATCATCGTACCTGGCCCTCTTCTCCGTCGCAATCTCGTCCAACATCAAAATCTGGTGCACAATCCGCACCGGCATACCCTGGGACTTGCTGGCTGAAAATTCAGCGGTGGCGTCAAGGCAAGAGTCAATATTGGCTTCGATCTCTTCAACGGTAGGCTTCCCAGGCGATGGAAGAAGAGGACAGATGGTTGTATGGCGCCGAAGCGTGGAAACACTTGGGAGACCCAATGCACGGTGACCAATTTCAGCTACACGTGAGCCTCCGAGACGCAGAAGCAGTAATCCCACGGCCATGCTTGCGGCGTCGTGGGCAGCACGCACTTTTCCAACGTTAGCGCGCAGACATAGGCCAACCAGTCCGCGAACGCCAGCGTGGTTTGCCAGCCCGGATTCGAGCAAATTGCCAACACGTGCCATTTTTCCACTGGCAATCGCCATGGTAAGCTCTTTGTAGTCGTCAATTGCTGCCATTTTCCGTCCGATTGTGCAAGTGTCATTCAACTTCATCAGGCGCATTCCCCGAGCTTGCTCAGAGCGTCGGCGTGCGATTTCCATCAAGCCGAGAACCGGATGGAAAACCAAGGGCGAGTTCCCATGCACACCGTACTCGATGCGGTGCAGAATACCTTCAAGTTGTTTGTGGGATAGCAGGGCCTTGCATTTTATGCACTCCGTGTTGCCTGCACCCAATGCATCGCTGGAGCAAGTGTTCGCTCGAAGGTAGAAGTCGTCACCGATGGAATAATAGCCCCACGGTAAACCACTGCCGTGAAGGCCGAATGGATATGAGGTGTGTGCATTTTTTCCGCGAGGAAAGTCGATCTTTAACCCTTGACAGTGCCTTTGAGTTTGCGTGGGTTTGACATGGTCGTCGTCAGGGGAATCGATGTCGAGGTCCTGATACTCAGGGAGATGAAGGGGGAGAGGACTGTCCGATGCACCAACATCATCGTCAGAGATTGAGGAAGGGAATCTGCGCGAAGTCAATTGATGTGTACTCGGAGGAAAACAGTCGCGTACTCGATGTCTATTGCATGTTCCAGAAGCGTAACTGGGACCTGAAGACACTCGACAGGAAATCCGATCTGCAAGAAATAATCGAAGAATTTGCAGAAGCCGTCGAGTCCCCTCGGGCCACGATTCAAAAGCGGGCGTAGTTCTTCTACATCGAAATTCGGGGATTCGCCGGAGATGTTGCCGTTAAAAAATTCGGTTAATAGGAGGTGCAGGGGCCCGACCCAGGTACGATGTGTACTCTGGAAGAATTCCTTTGGATTCGTCGCAAAAATCGATAATGGATGATCGTCCGTTGCCCAGGGATTGGTGTATAGGATCTGATTCATTTTTTCCCGAAGACGAGCAAAGAAGATATGAGTTGGAGCAGGGTACGCCCCAGAGGTAGGCATCGGAAGAGTGACAAGGGGAACAAAATGTTCGAAAAACCGATTGACGGGAGGTGGAGCCGTTACAGTGCGGGGTACAAGCCGAGGCATGGGTTTGCGAACGAACATTTCATCTATTTTCTGGGAGGTGTCTGGCCCAGTGCACTTGAATTTCTTGTGCTGATCCAGATTGTGTTGGCCTGCAAGCCCAACCTTGACCACCATTCCACACTTGTCGCATGTCATCGTGCTGTCTATGGTGAAGACCTCTGCCGGTGTTTTCTACGGGTTTTGGCTCGTAAGACCACAGCAGCACTAGGAGAAAGGGTGGTTACCAAGTTCTTCTTGTTTTTCTTCTTGTTTTTAGCCATGGTAGGCCCACACAGCACGTCGTACAGGCCAATATGTGTGTCGAGATGGAAAATTTACGCGACGATCTGCGTTACACATGATCGTGATCAGTTCCCAATCGGGCAATTCCCATCAAAACTGCATTCCCATCTCCACCAAACGTCCACAAAGCGTCCTGAGAGTTGCCAAGGAGGTTTACAAGCTGTTTTAAACTCATTTGAAGTAAATTCGAAATGTAGGTCAAAAAGTTTTTTAAGCTCCCCCCGGGACCCCCCCCTCCTCTACCTGGTGTCGGATTTTCGAGCGTTGACACCCCCTTGGGTTGAATACCGCTTCAATTGGGGGCTAGTATTTTTTGATAGCATCCCACAATGGAAGTCATTCATTTCATTGGCCACAGCGCGATGCTGACGCATTTTTATTCACTCTATGCTTTTATTCAGTCTATCTGTTAGCGCTTATGGAGTGCCTTGGACGTCATCATCCATGCGCGAACAGGCACGAGCAGTATGTGGGAATACCAGTTGATGCCCGGCAGCGCGGAAGGACACACGTAGCTCCGGTGCACGTATTTGGTGGCGTTGCAGAGAAACGCGATGCGCGGAAGTTCGGCAGGCGTGTCGACGGACATGAGCGAGCCTTGGGAGTGCGTCCATCGAGCAACATTGCGGGATCAAGAAAGGACCCGGCGGATCTCGACGGACGCTGTCGCGTGTAGCGTGCAGGGAGGATTGGAAACGAGTTCTAATGCCGGCACGTCGAGTGCGCACAGGAATCCGAATATCAAATAATTAGCGGTTCAACTCAGGGTAGGAAGCTGTAACTTACCAGTAGTGCCAGACCGGCGGCGTTGGTTGAAACGTTGAAGGGCTGTGAAATTTTCAAAGCCGATCCGAGAAGAGTAAGACCATTGAGTAAAGGACGCAAGCTAGGTGCTACCGGCGATGTCGAGTGCAGAGATCGGGCGGTGGCCTGGGGAGTAAGGGTTGGCTGCAGATTTGCCAACGGAAGCTCGACAGAGATACAGAGAGGGCTGCGAGGTCAGCATAATGGGAAGTTAGTCTCTAGTGCTCAAAAACTGCAAGAAGGAATGTTGGGAGCCTGGCTCGGGCAACTTGAAAGCAGCGGACAAGGCAGAGCAGAGATAGCGCAGTTGTGATGTGACCCTACCTACGAGATGTCATAGTTTCTCGCAGGCAGACACTTCAACAATAGATGACCTCCTACCTCGGCTTGTTGAATAGATGTCACCGATCTCATCAAACGCGTCGCGCTCGCGTGGCGGTGCCGGATTTCGGCCACATTAAACAACAATTTACTCAGAGGCCAAGCCACTGGCACCGATCGATATGCTCATTTCAAGCGGTTTTTTCGGTATTATTTGACGTCAAAGATATTGAGGTGGATGTATCCAAGGATGACACCTCCAATCCGGACGTTCGTTTCGTTGACAAGGGGCAATGGCCGCTTGTTTCGCTGTTTAAGACAAGTTGGATTGAGTTATGGGACTACTGTACATCGTCTGGTCGGAGCCATCGCCAATCTTCCCATCCTTTCGAACCGGCAGCACACTAGATAATTCTGTCACGGATATCGTTATGTAAGAACTACAGTTGACAGTTAAACTTGAATTGAGCCCTCAGACACAAGCACATTTCCGGCTGGAATGCCCAATGCCACCCACCTTCAACATTGCAGATGTTTTTTGCCTGTTGAGGCCTTCGGGATGCAAATGCTCATTGAGTCGTGGATGCAGCCGGCCGATCCTCGTGACTTTCTCTTGTTTGATATCAGAAAGCCAGCGGAGACACCCGTTCTCTTGTCATCATTATTGGAGTGCCTGTTAAGTACATTACACATATTTGTACCTCTCCCTCATCCAAGCAACATATCTCTCGTCACTGAAGCACACTTTCCCTTCGCTAGGCCACCTCATGCGCACTTCCTCTGGTCATTGATATACCGTGGCACTCTTCTGACACTTGAGGGCTCAGCTTTTGGTCTTATCAATCCAGAACTTTGGAAGCACTCATACGTCGATGGATCAGCTGTTGAACCGAACTGCTGGCGCACTTGTCGGCGCTATAACTACGCTGCCAGTGTCAACAGATAGATACGGTAAAAGCGGGCGTAGATTCTCCCCAGGCGGTCCAGAATGGGAGTGTCTTTATGAAAGCTTTCAGGCTTGTGAGCATCTCCATTTTTTTTATGCACGCACCCAAGTGCACGTGCCAGCACTGCACCCAGTGGTTTAATTTTGATTCGAGGCAGTGCTTGACAGCCAGACAGGCAGTGCAGTTTCTCACACCCCACCTTGTCCTCTTCCTTCATGGCAGAAGCACTGGCCACCCTCGGCACCGTTGCTAGCATCCTCCAGCTCGTTGACACCGCACTGAAAGCGTGCAAACACTTCCAGGACTTTATAAATGCACCTCAGGAGCAGCAGAAATTGCTTTCGGAGATGAAAGACCTCCGACCGCTCCTTCAACAGCTTCATGACAGCATGATTACGAGCCCTTCAAGCAGCATGCTTCAGCAAATGAAAAATCCACTGGCCGATTTCAAAATGATGATGGAGCAGCTCACGAAGAAGTTGAGCCCAGGGGATGGGCCATTGTCCAAGTTCTCGAAACAGCTGAAATGGAGCTTGTGGAACAAGAAAGAAGCTAGTGAATATCTCGCAAGTTTGAGCAGTTCAAGTCACTGCTCAATTCATGGCTTTTATTGGATCTCCGGTGATTTGACTGTCTATCGCAATGGCAAGCACTGATTTCGAAACTTCAGTGATATGGGGCAGCAGCATCACAAGGTCAGTCGAGAACTTTTTTCCCCTGCGGTATTGAAATTAATTTCTATTGTACAGTTATGCTAAGCTCAATGGACATGTTGCATTGGGTGTTGTTAATATTGGGGATGCGATTTCAGAGCAGCAACGCACCCAAATTATTGACTGGCTCTCGCCAATCAATTTTTTTCTTCGCCAAGCAGATATTTCCCATGTGCGGCACCCAGAAACTGGAGGATGGCTGCTTGCAGATCTGCGCTTTCAAAAGTGGAGATCTGATTCAGGAAGAACACTTTGGTGCCATGGAATTCGTGCGTGGTTTACATTCATCTTTCACATCTACCAGTAATTCATCTGCTTCTACAGCGGGTGCAGGGAAAACTGTCCTTTCGTGCGTACCTTGTCAGTTTATTGTCCACCAATAATTATTCTTATTAGATCCTTGGTTATGGATCATCTCACTGCTGAATTCCAAAATGAAAATATTGGTGTGGCTTGTATGTATCTGAATCACAAGGAAGCCAACGAACAAACTCCAGCTAAGCTGTTAGCTGGACTCTGGAGACAACTGGTGCTTGCAGAGACATCGGCTCTGCAGAAGGTTATATCAACGACATCACGAGAAGCGCACCACCCTTCTTTGGATGAGGTTTCCGATGTGCTCCAAGCTGTGCTTGGGCATATTCCAAGGTCTACATATTGTTGATGCCATTGATGAATACCCGGAGGCCCAGCGGCAGATCTACTGGAGTATCTCATGATGATGGGGTCCACAGTGAACCTGATGCTCACCTCACGCCCCACATTCGTCCAGATGGTTCCCTTCCAAATCTCGAGGCTCTAGAGATCCGTGCAAATGAGGACGATATTCGCAGATATGTGGAAGGCAAATCCAGAAGTCCTCATGGCTGTCAAAGCATGTGCAAAGCCGAGCCGATTTGCGAGAGGAAATTCTCTCAACAATTACCTGTACTGTGGATGGAATGTAAGTTCCATCATTGATCAGAAAGATGTTAGAATAATTATGAGCAGGTTTCTTCTTGCCAAACTCCACATTGAATCCCTCAGCAAGAAGAGCACTATCAAGCGAGTTCGAGAAGCTCTGAAAACTCTACCAAAGACCTAAATGACAGCTATGATAGTGCATGAAGCGAATCGAAACCAGAACGAGGAAGAAAGAACATTGCTCACTCAGCTCTTACTTGGGTTGTAATGCAAGAGGCCACTGACAGTGGCAGAACTAAAAGTGGCACTCGCTGTTGAACCTGGTGCACAGGAGCTTGATGATGACAATCTCTTGGAAATTGAGATCATTCTGGCTGTCTGTGCTGGCTTGGTCATTGTGGATGAACAGCTTTCTGTGGTGCGACTTGTTCACTACACAACTCAAGAATACTTTGACAGCATTCAGGATCAACAATTTCCAGATGCGCAAACAGAGATAACTCGCACTCTGCTCACATTCCTTTCCATTGATCATTCTTTGGATATGTTCTGGGGTTATGATGATAATTTACCCCCACTTGTAGAGTATTCCCAATATTGCCTGGTTCATGCTGCAGGGCCACCAGAACATCAGCTAAGAAGCATGATTCTAGAGTTCCTTTGTTGGGCCTCACGTTGGGAGAGAGCTATGAGCTGGAGATGGAGGCCACCCCCATGGGATCTTCCAGGGTGGCCACCATATCCCTCTGTATTGTGGATTGCTGCAGCAGCAAACTTACTGGAAACTGCCGCATTCCTTCTTGAGGAGGCATCACATTTAGACAACCAAGAAATCAGTGCAGCATCATATTATGGCCATCTCCACATGGTTCAATTGTTAGTGGACCATGGTGCCAATGTCAATGCACAGGGTGGATACTTTGGAAATGCATTGCAGGCAGCATCATCCAATGGACAAATAAACATTGTTCAGTTGCTCATTGAACAGGGCGCCAATGTTAATGCACAGGGTGGAGAATATGGAAATGCATTGCAGGCAGCCTCATATAAGGGGCACATAGGCACTGTCCAGTTGCTCATTAAGCATGGTGCCGATATAAATGCACAAGATGGAAATGCATTGCAGGCAGCTTCATCCAATAGACACATAAACATTGTCCAGTTGCTCATCGAGCATGGTGCCTATGTTAATGCACAGTGCAGGGAGTATGGGAATGCATTGCAGGCAGCCTCATACAATGGGGACATGAACATTGTCCAGTTTCTCATTGAGCATGGTGCCGATGTTGATGCTCAGGGTCCATTCTATGGAAATGCATTGCAAGCAGCTTCATATTGGGGTCAAATAGACATTGTCCAGTTGCTTATCGGGCATGGTGCCGATGTTAATGCACGGGGTGGATACTACGGGAATGCATTGCAGGCAGCCTCATACAACGGGCGCATAAACATTGTCCAGTTGCTCATTGAGCATGGTGCCAATGTTAATGTGGAGGGTGGTCACTTTGGGAATGCATTGCAGGCAGCATCGTTCCGTGGGCACATAGACATTGTTCAGTGTTCCTTGAGCACGGTGTCAATGTTAATGCACAGGGTGGACAATATGGCAGTGCACTGAAGGCAGCATTGTATTGTGAGCCAGAGCTTGACAATGTCGAGGTGATCCAGCGCCTCGAGACTGTAGCTCAGCTACTCAGAGACAATGGAGCCCATGAGGAGGATCTGGATGCATTACTGTACAATGCAGTTTCCGAACATGAGGGGCAATCTACAGATGGTGAGTCTTCCTTATGGTGACCTGAGCTGGCACTGAAGTAAACCATAGAATCATTTGATGAGTGAACCACCTGGAATTCCAGTGTGGAGATGTAAATCAAAGCATGTACCATTAAGTACTGGAATATCCGATATATCATCAGTCAATATGTATGCCCTAACTCTATCCGACTAAGTACAACAACGTTATGATTGTGTTCCTAAAATTCTGACCCACAGTTTTTGGCTGACCATTTATTTCTCGTGATTTAGAATACATTAAAAAGAGTGAAGTCTGAATATGCATTGTGTGTGGAATTCCTTTCGTGACTGTGGGTGGAAATCATCAAGTGCAGCGGCACAGTTCACAGATCACGACAAAATCAAAAGACGGGAAACACTCAGAATCGGGCGCGAGTCGAACGGGTGTCTCCTGCCCCACATGAGGTTTAGTTTTAATTGGTGCAGGTGCGGACCGAGTCCACCACCAAGCCGATATGTGTCTCTTTTGTCGCGGGAATATATAAGACCTCTAGATTCAGATTTACGAGTGGAAGATGATGGAACGAATAATCCAATTAACTCCGAGGTCGCTCGAAGATGTGGGATAAATATTCATTTGTACACGAGAAAAAGGAAAACGTCGGGCACGAGGAGAACAGGTGTTCAATCTTGGTTGCACAATTCATCTTTAAAATCCTGCTCGAATCGGACAACAATCAGATGCCAAAAAAGAATCGTCAGCTCAAATGGCCATGGCTCGAACCCGAGTCGAACGGTGGCTCCTGCATATGTCTGCCCGCTGTCACATCTATAGTAGGCGTGGTCCCACCGCTACCAAGTCGATAGCAGAATACCTTGGTGCAGAAATATATAATATCCTCTAGAATTACCGGTGAAAAATGATGGAAAGTCGAGTGCACACGTCACTTGAAACAGATATTCATTTGTACACCCGAGAGAGAGAAAATGTCGGGCACGAGTAGAACAGGTGTCTGATCTTGGTTGCACCTTTTTTTGAAAATGTCTCGAATATAATCTCTCCCTTTTCCGTGACTCTGCAATTTATGAGCACCAAATGAAAAACTAAAACTTAGTTGAACTGGCCATGGCTCAGGCTCGAGTCGAACAGGCGGGTCCTGCCTCAGCATGCCATGTGCATGAGCATCAATTGAATGCAGATGTCGGTCATTCACAACCGAGCCGATGTACAATTGAGTTGGAAGGTTGATATATCGCATATGTTGATTCCATTTACCTATATGGACTTGCAATGGAATTGAAGGTACGTAGTGTAGTTTTAGACCTGGAATTCGGATGGCCAGAAGAGAGTACCGTGTGTGGGGGTAAAAAATTAAATAATCAAAATAGAAATCACACCCAACATCGTCCTATGGCGGGTGTCTCCTGCATATCTCTTGATTCCATCAGTAACTTGGTAGGTGTGGCCATGCACTATCGAGACAGTGTAGGGATGATTCCGACCCCACATATAAGAGACTGTTTTTAGCGCACTGCTCTGTAACTTAGAGATAGGAATGCAATGTCCACAGAGCACAGTAAGTCGTAAATAAGCGAGATTACCCGGGCAGATTTGAGCGGAAATGGTTCTGGTACTTGAATGGTGGACATCTTATAAGATATAAATCACCTTTCCCAACACAATGGAGCCCGAGAGTATCTTCCGATGGTTGGTTTGTTAGCACTGGGTGGTGCTGTGTGTGGGACACTCAGGACGTTGATTGTGAGCTTAGCGTATTTGGTTCAATTTTAAATATTTAGCCTGGAAGTTGGAATAAAACTCGAATAAAACCGAACCAAGGACCGAACCTGCACACGAAAGGCTATTTTTTGACAATTTATTGCGGACTCTTGGCGCACTCGGAACCAAGTCGCACGTTAGGCAATGCCCAACGAAGCGTGTAACTAACGGGACTAGTGCTAATGCCGGGCACAGCAAAAGCCGAGATGAACGGGAAAAGCGGCACTTCCAGGCCCCGATCAATGGTACGATCAAAGTGCACAGCCTGTCATTATCACCTTCTTTCTTTCCTTCTGTCTTCACTCTTTTCATGTTGAGATCCACCGCCTGTTCTCGCCGAGTCTCTTGCTATTCTCTATACAAAAGAACACTAGTGACCCCGCGCTATCCCCTCACAACGTCACTGACAGCAACTCCAATCCACCCATCCTTCCACCCCGCCATCGCCCTGTTCCTCGCCGCCTGCCCTAAACCATCCTTCGTCCTCGGGCCCAAGTCCTCGATACCCAAAGTCAAGTATGTGAGCATCTGGCTCCGCTGAGCCCCGTCGCCCCGCCTTTCGCTGTGCGTACTCCTCCTCCCCCCGCTCCTCGCACTCCCGCCGCATTTCCTCCTCCCCGCTCCTGCCCCATACCTCCCTGTCCCTCTGCAGGATGTGGACACCTCTTTACGGTCGTTCTTTCCTCCTCTCCCACCCCATCCCTGCCCCGGAGCGCCTCTCCGGCAGCGGTGGTTGGCCCGAGCTGGTGCTGGTGACACAGCTCTACCTGAAAGGACCGGGCGACCTCGCGCTGCTGGCATACATCGTCGTCTTGTTCTCCTTCCTGTGCTTGGTGCCGAGCTATACATTATTCCCGATGCTGGCGCAGACGTGGGATAGGGAAGGCGGGGAAGGTGGCGCGATTTGGGGAGCAGGTGTATGGGATTGGTACTTGTTGGTGGTGGGGATTGGGGGATGGTGAGTCTTTATTCTATCTGTTCTTATGGTGTGCGCAGCCCGCCTTTAATTCCCTTCTCTTCCTTTCATTTTCCCCCCCCTCCC